>QTSX02004561.1:0-76670 GCA_014839935.2 Entomophthora muscae | reverse complement strand
TGCTTATTTCTACAAATAGTTAGTCTACTACTTCTTTATCTTAATACTATACCTGTTGTGGTAAGGTGATAGCCTGGGTAAGGATAGAAGAATAAAAGAAAAGATAATAAGATAAAACTGGTTCTTTATTTGATATGTTAGAAGGTTATATATTGGGGGCAGGGGAATTATTGCCAAAGAAAAGAGGCACCAAAATAAAGATTTGTCATAGAAAGGCAGTGGAGAAATGGCATTGGAAAGTGCCTGGGCAAGAAAACAACTGGTTTTGTGTGCCTTGCCAAATGGAGGAAAGTGGCTCTAAATGCTTCAATTCTATTATTAGCTGCGGAAGTAAAGACTGAGCTCTGTGTAATAAGCCCTTGATTCAAATAGCGCTTTTTAGGCACAATTAAAAAAGTTTACAGGTACAGAATAGAAAACCCAGCATAAAGAGTGAGCAATCAGACAATTGTTCTATTGCCCTTAACATAAACAAACTATGTTTTGGCTGATCCATTCAATAATGCAACAACAATCATTTTCCAGATGATGGCAAAGAGACCCCCATACTGAAAGAGCACAAAGGCTTCATCCTTAATTTTTGACACTATCATAAAAATATGCCCTCAATGTAAACGCCCCAAACTGATAAAAGACTGGAAAAAGGAAGGTATGGATGTATCTATCACACTATGAGATCTTGTTGAGATAATGAAGTCTAAGCTTGTAAATGCCACACACCATGCAACAAATTGGAGAGTGATTAACAGAGCATATAGATATATAAGCACTGTGGTCCATAATACCCATACAGAGGATGTAAACTATGTGGGGCCAGTACAACTGAAGTCACCCATCACTATTACACTTCCTCAAAGTCCAAGGTGATCTGGAAAGAGATATACTCTAACCTGGAAATAAGAAGCCTAAAGTAGACCCATCACAGCCAATATATATTTTTTCTTCAAATCACTCCAGAAAATCCCAATTCATCTTAAAGCATCCATGTTTCACTCTGCCATCTGGCAGATATATCTAACAAGGAAAGAAAATTTTACCCTAAACCAAACTGAAACACCCCAACTCTTCTGCCTAGGATTTAAAGCAAATGTCAATAAAACTCTTAAGAGGATCTTCAAATATGACAAGAATATCCCAGAAGGGAAAAGTCAGGTAGAAAATATTGTCAAATAGTATGCTCTTTCACAACTTCTCTACAGTTTACTGACACTACACTGGCCATTGGCTCCTAATCCTGATCAGGGATGAGCTGTTTTTTCAACAGACACTCCCAGAAGATACTCTCATCCCCAACAAAGAAAAAATTTGGGTTTAAAAAAGCCACACATTATTATTTAAGTTTAGTTAAGGATATTCTCAAATTTTTGCAAACAGTTGGAGTATAATTTTTAGCCAACTAAAACAAAAAGGTATAATGAAATGTCCCAAAAATTAAAAGATGCTCACTACAGGAGTCAAACCTGTGACTTTGGCGTTATTAGCACCACACTCTAACCAATTTTTTTATATCAAGGCTTTTTATTTCAACTTGATTGAGCACCACACTCTAACCAACTGAGTTAAGCAAGCCTTTTTTTAAGGGAACACAGGTTTATTAGGGTTCAGAGACAGCGTTTAAAAGGAAATGTGGCCATGGGGGGAGGGAAGTGAGGGATACCAGGGGAAGGGGTAGCTGTCTGCAGGCCCTCTGTGTGCCTGTCTTTCCATTGTATTACTCCCTCAACTATGAGGTGGGATGAGTCAACAATGATGTCCATAAGTTTCCTGTTACCAGGAATCATGTGGCCAAATTTGTCTGTACGGATCATAGTATTGTCCATTAGGGAGCAGAATTTCTCCTTCATGAGTGACACCAGGTTAGGTCCATTGTCAAAGATTACATCTATACAGATAGTGTGAATGGTCCACAGTGCAACATGATAAGCAACTGCTCAAACTACTGGAGGTTCCTGCTTGAGACTCCTCATGAAGAAGATGTCAAACTTTGGTTGAAAATGGACAGAGAGGTTCAGCATGTGGGCAACTTCTGTCCAGAACCGCAACACAACTATACAATCAAAGAATTTGTGCTCCATATTGGCATCTTTGAATGGGCAAAGCCCACACTGGCAAATTGGGTGGTCCACTGGGAATGTTGACTCACTCCAGAAGGCCTCGTTGAACAGTCTCCAGGTCAGAGTCTGTGCACCTGTTGTCACCATTGGTACCCGCGTCAGAGTAGCCATTTCTTTGGGGGTGATTGTGACTAATCTGCCGGCTTCTACCCACTTGCAAACCATCTTGGGGTATTCTGGCTTGGGCTTTGGGTCTTGGATGACCTTCTTCCCACACTTGGACACCACCGTCTTCCGGCGTGTGACAATGCTCTTCATATCCAGATTGTAATTGATCTGTCTATTTCTGCCTGCCAGATGCAATCCCTTGAGGTCCCAATTCTGTGGACCAGCAGGATCAAGATTCTTAGAGATTTCCCGTTCATTGGCTTGCATTACTGCCAAGCAGCGGCGCCAGTACTCCGGAGTGTCTTTGGAGGGTGTGAATCTCTTTCTCTTCAAGAACCATTGTCTTAGACCAAATGTCAAAGGGTTGGGTATCTGGATAGCCCGCGCCCAGTTAACTGCTCTGCCTGCTGCTGGTGAGTCAGTATGGGCTGCTAGTAGTTCCCTTAGTCCTTTTTCCCACATCCTTCTGCAATGCTGGACATGATCTATTAGACCCAGTCCTCCTGCTGACCTGGGGAGAGAGACCATTGACATTTTTACAGGGGACATATTGGGTGTACCCCACAAGAAGTTGCGGGTCATGGCTGACACCTTCTTCTCAAAGGCTTTGGAGAAGGATAAAATGTGTGCTACATACCACATCTTGGAGAACACAAAAATGTTGAGGGCAGTAACCAGTCCAATTACATTGAACCAGAAATGACGCCACTTGTTGATCTTGTTTGCAATAGCCTTGAGAAGAATATGTTCATTGGTCTGCAGATCAATATCCATAGAGTTGAACCACACTCCCAAGTGTCTAAAGGCTTCACAGGCTGGGATAGGCGTGAGGCCATGCAGTGGAGCAAAGTTTGGCACACCTATTTTAACCAGTGTTGTCTTCTCAATGTTAACCTTTTCATTGGATGCCCTCTGGTAGAGCTCCAGAAGGGTTGTCAGCTTTTGTGAGTCCTCCTTTGTGGTCAGGCCCACAATGGTGTCATCTGCAAAGGCAGCCATACAGAGCGCCTTCTGACTAGGATGAGTGAAGCCTCTCAGCCTAGTGTTTCCAGCTGCCAAGAAAAAATTTGCTGCAAAATTGAACAGTATGGGAGACAGAGGATCCCCTTGTCTCAATCCCTGACAAATTTCAATGTTCTCAGTCAGGTTACCATTGACAATAACGCACGCCTGAAGGTTCAGGTACAGTGTCTTTATCCAACAGATCCATTCCTCCGGCAGGTTTACAGCCCACATGCTAGCATAGAGATATGACCACAACACACAATCATACACCTTCTCCATGCCCAGAAATAGCAGGTAGCCCTTATTTGATTTAACCCTATTCTGAAGGGTATTTTGAACCATGTGAATATTATCCCAGATAGAACGGCCCCAAACAAAGCCAAACTGCATTGGGTGTAGGATCACATCTGCAATCTTCATGATTCTGTTAGACAGAATCTGGGTCAGCAGTTTGTAATCTGCATTGGACAAAAAAATTGGTTTTCAGTTCTTAACATTGCTCCTATGACCCTTGTTCTTGAAGAGGAGGCAAATTGACACCTCATTCCCCTCAGGAAATTGGGTGGCTGAGGAAAGTACATAGTTGAAGAGTCTAGTCAGATGGGGTGCTAGCAGATTTCTAATAGGCTCATACATATCTGCTGGAATACAGTCTGGATCTGGTGTTTTTCCATTTGGGGACTCTTTAATGGCTGCAAGAGTCTCCTCCAGTGTGATGTCTGCTGTCAGAGGCCCACACATTGCCGGGGGACTTTGTGTAAGCTCTGGACCAGCCTCTGTCATTAGTGAAGAGAGGGCATCCTTATCCACATCTGCATGAGCATACAGACTGGAGTAAAACTCCTGTATATTCTGCTTAATCACAGACTTGTCTTTATATTTTAGACCACACCCTGTATCAATATAAGTGAAAGGAGATCCTCTCTGATATTGAGCAAGGATACATAGTCCGTCCTTTGTAGATGTACCAAAGCTACATTGGAATTTGTATGTCGCGTTGGTCCAACAGCGCTTCTCAATGGTCATCTGCAGCTTTTTGATCTGACAATAGAGAATGTTGAACTTCAGAATGTCCTTCTTGGCCACTTCCTTATATTCTTTCTCCAAAGCATGCAGTGTTGTGAGCTCATTGTTCCTCTGCCTCCTCCAAAAGGAGATGGTGGATGATTGAATTTCCATTTTGATGCCCAACCATGTGTCACTGGGTGATTGCACTGGGCCCATCCGGTGGGAGGTCATTGCCAGGATGGCTCTCTCAATCATCTCCTTCCACTTATGGTTACAAAATGTGGACAGCCGTATGACCCACTGTTGGGTAGCACATTGGGTGACACCAGAGTCCCAATTAATGTACACAATATGGTGGTCCAAGATTTGAGCTACCTGAACCCGGGATCCAGTAAATTCTTCTGAGATATCTCCAGAGATTAAGATGTGGTCCAGTCTGGCGCCTGACACCGGAAACCTGTCCACATAACCCCACCTTGTCAGCTGGGTGAGGTCCAGGTCCTTGTTGGCAATAGTCTCAACTACCCCTTGTGTTTCCAGAAACCCCTCCATCAGGTGCACAGAGGGATGACATTGCTGACAACATGGGTAAGTATCTCTTTGGTTATTGGTGTATGTGTTGAAGTCCCCACCGTAAAGAGTACAGTCAGGGAGGTCAAGTGACAACAGGATCTCCATCCTTCCCTACTTCCCTGGGTTCCACCAGGTTCCAGGTATACAACAACAACTGTGAGTGTCTTATCATTCCTAACATCTCTGACTTTTGTCACTAGAATTTGGCCATCTAGGTGCATAGCCACAAAGCTGATGGCAATGTTGTCTCTCAGGGCCACAATTGCTATGTGATCTGTCCAGAGTCCATTCAGTTTACTCTCTCTTGACCACGCGTGTGCTGCCGGGTCTGGTGAGAAGTCTGGTTTGGTTGCAAGTTGGTGAGCCTGGATTTCTGTCATGATCACCAGGTCAATATTATTATTTGTTTTTATATAGTGTAGTTTCTCCCGCCTCAATTTAACGTTGCAATCCCCCTCACATTGATAGTTGCAATCCTCATAACTGGTTGCCTGACCCACGGGTATGAGGCTCTGCATCAGCGGGGGGTTTGTGGTTGGGGAGGTTAGGGGATGGATCAGCCATGGTGGAGGACTCCGGGTTCTACTTGCTCTTAGCAAGGAAGGGGCCTGGGGCCATCTTAGCTGAGGCCTTAGCTTCAGCCATCTCTGCAGGACTAAAGTCCTGTTCCATGTCATCTACATCCATGGGCACAGCACAACTGGTTCCCTTGGGGGGTTTGCTGGTTGGATTAGGGTTCACAGAGGGCTTGCTAGTTGGCTTAGAGTTCACAGTGGGCTTGGGCTCACTAGGGGGGTTGGGTCTAGCAGTCTTGCCCTTCTTGGGTTTCTGGTTCCACTTAGCCTCTGAGTCCTTCTTCCACTCATCATGTGGTTTCTGGATAGGGGAGTCCTGCTGAGGGAGCTCAACCTCAGACTGGGCTGTGGGATCACAGCAGGGTACTGTGATCTCATTATCAAACCTGGATGCCACATCAGCCCAGGCTTTAGCGTGTCTCTGAGCCAGCATAGCTCTAGTGACCAGAAGTTCATGGGGATGAGAGAAACTAGGGGGTATCCACGCCACCAGATTTGGGCAAAGAAAGGTACAATTATTAATTCTTGTCACCCCATCCTCAGGTTCATATATGATGTTCTGGTAGTAAGCATTCTGTCTGTGGTGACAGTGGCTGAGTGTGTGACCTTTACCGTAGCAGAACCGGCACACCTGCTTCTCCCCTTCCACTTCAACTGCAATCACCTTGGGGTTCCCAGGGATACAAGTGAAGCGTGGAATAGAATTTTTTCCTGAACTTTGGGAGAGGGGTCCAGAAGAGCATGGATTGTAGTGGGTAAAAAATTAGATGGCAATATATCTGCGCATTCAGTGTGCCATGCCACAATGTCCCCATAGTAGCTAAGACCGGTCTTGATAGCATCTTGCACCCACGCGCTATCTTCACATTCAGTTGGCATGTTGGTGAAAGATATCCACTTGGTGCTTGTTGATGAAATAGGTCCTCTCCAGTTGGATGTTCCCACCCTTGTAACTAATGTGCTTCTTTTCCGCCTTGTCTCTAGACTTGGCATCAGGAAACCCTACATCCAAGTAGTTCTGTTTAATAGCATAGTGGAACCAAAGCTGGGCATTTGGGAACTTTCTCTCAAAGAATGTCTTGATGGCCTGCATATAACCTTCATGATCACTCTTGGGCAGTTCATGTAACAAGAGGCGGATTGCATTGTTTATTACAGACTTAGGCGTCATACAATCCATAGCAGGGCCATTAAGTTTTTCTCGAACATACCCTTCAAAGGGCATGTCGCCCTTCCATGCTCTCTTGGTGTTGCACAAGGAGCTGTAGGTGAACCCTTCCTGCTGGGCCTGACTCTTACGCTTGGGAGGACTAGCATGAGCCAGAGGTACCTTCTGGCGGATCCAGTAGACTGCCTCATTGGTGGTATATTCTGCCTTGACCCATTTGGACAGCTTGCTGGGTTCAATGTTTTGACCGTGGAACTTGGTCGCGTGAGCCAAGTCAGCCCCCATGTTGGTCCAGGCCTTGGCCATGGGCCAGTCCATACCCTTGGCTAACCAGTCAGCCGCTTCATCTGGGGCAAACCCTTCCTGGATAAAGGTGGCCACCTCCTGAAAGCTCCAGCCTCTTGCTACGCACCAGGTCTGCAGGTCAATGGGGCTCCACTTCTCATTCTTAAAAATAAGGGCCACCTTAGCGTCCACCTCATTGTCAATCCATTCTGCAGCTTCCCCAGCTGCCATGCCTGTAGAGAAGAATTCAAATGCAAGGTCTGGGGAGGCAGAAGCCTGCATCCATTCCTTGATGTCTTTTGCTGCAAACCCCTCCAATGTCCATTCTCTGGCCATCTTGGGGTTGACTTGGTCTGAGCGGAGTAGGTTAGCGTCCTCCGGGCTGAACCCTGCTTCAGCCCAGGCTACGGCTGCTTCTGCATTAAATGCATTCACAAACCACTCTGCAGTGCAAAGGTATCCAAACCCAGCTGTCTTCCACGTCAGCCAGGCTTTGAGGGAAAATTTACCCATATTTAAGTGTTATGTCTTACTATGAGTACTTGCATCTACGCCTGACTGTGTCCAAGCCAGGGCTTCATCAATCAAAATTTGCTGACTTTCCCAGTATCACATTATAGTGGCCAGGTATACAGAGTCCTTCCACTTACACGCTCTTTTGTACGGAATAGAGGTGAAAGGTCCCCACTCAAGATATGACTTAGGCAACCAACCAGCATTAGACATATGCGCTGCTTAGATGCCCACGCTTGCGCTTCAAGCGGGGTAAAGTTAGTCTTAGCCCAGGTTCCACAGTCCACTGGGGTCCAGCCGTACTTAGCCCATTCTCTAGCATTCTCCAAAGTGATGTCAGCTTTAGCCCATGCCCAGGCTTTAGCGTCCAGTAATACCACAAAATATTTTTTGGCTTCAGTCGGGGAAAGTCCAAGCTCCATGATTGCAGGCTGCATGATCTCCAGGCAGACCTGACTTAATGAATTCAATAATCTCAGTAGCCAGATATTTACTCATCAGCCAAGGTTCAGCTTGGTCAAATGGTACTTATAATCTAACAATGTATGCAATGGAGTCAAGAGGCAACCCAGTATTGACCCATGCCATTGCCTCATCTCTTAGTACCTGATGTTTGCGGAAAATGATTGCAGCATCAACGTTTACACCGGCACAGTGCCATTTGGTGGCTGCATCTACTGAAAATTGGTACTTTAGCCACTGTTTTGCTTGAACAAGAGAAAAATTTAAACTGCACCATTTCAATACATCCTGTAGGCAAATACCTTCATCTTCCCACTCTTGTGCAGTGGTACTATCAATATTGTATAGGGATAATAATTCCTGAACTAATTTCTGTCGGCCAGAATTTCTTTCTTTTGCTTAGGAGATAGATTGGCTTCCAGAGTGTGTAGTCATTTTTGTCAGCATTCTCTAGCCAATCAGGGTCATCCATTTCACCCCCTGGACCCACTGCCACATCAGTGGCAATGATTTCATTGTTGCCATGGAACTCCCTGCTCTTGCTCAGGTCACAACTGGCACAGTTGTCCTCCCAGTCATTGGGGACAACTGCTTTTGACCTGGGCTTTATTTACGGCGTTTTTGCTGCCCTGTGCTTGCCCCAGGTCTTCTTCTTTCCACCTCCTGTTTCCCTTGCATCAAGATTGCCGTTGAGATCAAGTTTTTAAAGAACCTGGTTAAAGTTTAAAGGAGATTGAGTCACTTTTTAATTTGAGTTCAAATCAAAAGTGAAGCTTAGCAGTAACTGAGTTAAGCGAGCTTTCTTTGTTTTTTTGCTAAATACAATTGTATTTATACCTATACAAAGTTTGAGTCTATATTATTTGAATTTAGTACCAAGAAAGAATTCACATCAGCTTTAGCTACAAGAAAAAACTATAAATATAATAAAAAATGCTTTAATTTATTCACAAAGCTTTTCCAAGTATTTGATTATAGCCAATATTCTTGCTTGAAATATGCCTTTATTATGTTTGAAATGGCACTATCTTTATTATAATATTGTATTTATCATATAACATAGTTTGATATATTTAAGCACTGGGTATCATAATTGTCAAATATTGTCAACCTTAGAAGGTTTTTGCCTTTTAACAAGTTTTCTCATGAAAAAACTATATAGTGTTAAAGTAATCACTGTCTTAAAACCTTTTATAAGCTTAAAAAGGTTTGATTGTTAGATACCTAAATGAGAATAAGTACTACTCATTAAAATATAACTAGCTCAAGGTACATTCAATAATTATGGGATTTGAGATGTAATATTACCACACTTTCTCTCTTTTTTAACTGATGGGGTTTTGTGTATCTTATTGGGGGCTAACCTGTAAGCCATCTATAAGCAGAACAAGGTTTCTTTCAAGTAGCTCTTTGCCAGCTTCAAAAATATACAGATGCCAAGATAGCTGCTCAAGTTCAAGTACCACTACATCCTCTTTCTGAAGGCAGTTGACTTCATGAAGGCAATTTTCAGGAACTATTACTGAATCAAAGGCTCCTAGAATTGTGACGCTATGGGAAAGTAATAAATATATAATGATGGATAACTTTATTAAAAATTTCAGGGTAGCTTATAAAGAAATTGTAAAAATAAAAGGAATAAGCATATTTCCAGATGCATAGGAGAATTTCTATAAGGTATTATAGAATGAGTCAAGTTGAAAAATACAGTAATTACAGAATACTATGTTTGGATTGTTGGATTTGCTAATATCAAAACTAATTATTGGCAACATGCATCCAGTGCCTTAGCTGCTACATCTTATGCTCCGTGTATTGATGTCTTGACTATCCATTAAGATATAGCAGTGAAAAGGCCTGTTCTTACAGTCTTATATGTTCAAATACAGAGGTATTGATCTTTAGATATTGATGAATTTGAAGAAAACAAAAGTACCAAAAGCAAAGATTTACAATGAACTTCAAAGAAGCCAAAATAAAACATTATGATAATACTTATATTTGTTTATTTGAAATAATAAAGAGTTTATATACTCTTAAAATACATGAAAATATAAAAATAGAGGGTTTAAGTGAGATGAATCCATATTGAGTGGATACTGCAAAAGATGAATTTTGAGACAAGCAGTTCAAACCAAAGTTCAGACAACTACCATTTATACCACACTAGATAATTACTTTTCAATCAAAGATGAACAATATATATGAAATTATCTCACAACCTGCTATCCATCTTTCTTACATGAGGATGGTGGTTGCTTCCTGGGCTAGATGATCATCCTTGAATTACTTACACATCTTTTTTATCTGACCTTAATACTATCAATAATGAAATCACTGATTATCAAGACTTCATAGGAAATAATATATAGAAGATGAGTGAATTGGCTAGTTCTTTAGAAACTAAGCTTGTCCCTCTGATATACTAACTACAATATTTGAGAGCCCAATTAATTGATATAGGTGTAGCAGTAGAGTGCAGAAATTACAGATATGCAATTTACCCAATCTTTCAAATAGGACCTATAATATTAGATTTTAAAGAACCTCTTCATTAAGCAGGCTTGAAGAAAGCCTATGACTTTTCTGGGCTAGGCAACATTTGTTGTGTTCTGAGGCGCAGTACAGACACACAATGGGAAACCCTAACCTTAGGATTGGATTTGTACTATGTCTTGGTTAGTTGGTGTCAGGGAACCACTTAAGAGGGAAAAAGTCCCCAATCTTGTGAGCCAAGGCCCCTAAGTTAAGCCCTGCAATAACCAAACCAATAGGCAACATAACTATAGCAAGGTGACAAAAATTTCCTAAGTAGGAAAACCTGCCCATGATAGATCTGAACCTGCCCAACAGGTAATATCCCCAAACATCACAGGTAGAAGGATGCATTGGGTCTAGCCAAGGAAGGTTCAGCTGGTGGAGGTGGAGTGGTGGAGAAGCCATAATGGAACTTTCTTCCCCAGTGACCTGAGGGATATTTGAACCATTCATTAGCAAAGGTGTCAGGAACCTGGATCCATCTATTCCTGATAACAACAACAAGGAATTACAGGTCTTACTAGGGTGTGTTATCCCTCCTCCTAAACTGGTTTCTTCTTAAAGCCCTAGAAATTATATTGTCAGTTTGTAATAATCTGAACTTATTACCTGAAGTCATTCTTGGTGAAAACCCAGAAATTTGAATTAAATCCACTGCAGGAATTAAACCTGGGTCCTCTTGCTTGCTCCCTATTCACCTATTTGAAGTTAGTAATTCAAAATTGAGCCTAACTTTTGCTTTGCACCAGATAGACCCCTGAAGCCAATCAAAGTTTACGCCCAGGGCTTCCTAATGAAAATCCGCTTTTGCTTCAAACATCCAGCCCCACACTAACACTATAAGCTCTGTACTTGACTTTAAACCTGGTAGCAGTTGTTTATCTCCTTCTGGTGGTCAATTGCAACCACCAGAAGCCCCCCAATCTTTTGCTTCTTAAACAGATGGGGTAAATGAAACCTAGCTGTTTGAAAAGATTCAGCAGGGGCCATTGGTTCTATTTTGGAATAAACTCTTTTTAATTCAAGCCAAAGCTTCCCCTGCCAAGTTTTCCTTCCCCAATTTTCCCAATATTTCTCCAATTATCCTTGAAACTGCAATTTAGACATCTCTTGACAGCATATATAAGGCTTCATCTTGTCAGGGTGTTTGATTGTTCAGTTAATAAAGTTAATTTCTTCAATCCTAGTTGATTTTATCTTACTTGTTTCCTTCTTGAAATCCAAAGCCATTAGACTACCCAAGCCCTCCCAAGGGGAGCCGTTTGAGTACAAATGGTTGGTTTGGTTGCTCCTTGTACAGGTCCTGATAGCAAGCATATCTCTAGGAACCAGAGCATATTCTGGTTTCTCTAACCCTCCATATCTCAATCAATTTGTGGCGCCAAGTGATACCTGGCGTATGGTACACCGCCATGCCTTTGTCCACAAACCCTCCTATTACAGAGAAACAACATGGCATGGGAAACAGTCAGCCTGTTACTCCTTCCTTGTTACATCCTTTGGCTTTGGCCTTCCTTCTTAGCTATCAGGGAGCCTACGTCCTCCTTGGTAGATTTAATCCCCTCCTGGGGCAATATTGTTTTCTTGGGGAGCTTTTCCATATGGAAATGATGTCCATCCCTGTTGGTTCCTTGGTCACATATTTGAACCCTTCCTCAGCCATACACCTGCTTGGTGGTATGTTTCCAAGCAGATGGGTTCCTGACATAATGACTCCTTCTGGTGTGAGTCATCAGGAGGGGAGTTATGCCAGTCTGTACTGGGGGTTGGATTCTCCAAGGCCAACACCACAGATAGAAAAGAAACTAGAAACCAGAACAGGAAATAAATTCACTTCATGGCTTCAAAAAGGGATTTAAAAAGTAAGTGTGATCAAGGTTTTAATACAAAGGATAATATTTATTGTTGGAACAAGTATAGAAAGTATAAAAAACCCACTTAAATACCCCAGTGAGGAGCTATAAACATTTAAGAGGTTCAGTGAATAGAAGGGTATTTAAAATGAAGTTTCACTGAAATTATGGCTGAAGAAATTATATTTACCATTTGATCTTCTATATGCAGCTTAATAAAATTGACTATAAAATTTAGCACCAAGAGGTAACCAGAGGCAGCCACAAGAACCGCCATAATTAAGCAGTGGCTATAGTGAAAATGAACGTCAGACAAGTACAGAGCCTTCACCAAAGGTAGGTAAAGCGGGTCTGAGAGTATCAAGACCAGTTTACACAGCCAATCAGATTTACAGTGATAAGTGATGTTGCTTAGTAAACTAATAACCTTTTCAAAGTTGGATTTAATAACAAAAACAGGAACCAAATGAATTGGCTTAACATAAATAGGTAATGTATGCACAATAGTGAAGTTTAGACTAACATTAACCTTGCCCTTAGGGTTCCAGGTTCAATCCCTGTCTGGATCCAAGCCAGAGTTCAAAATGGTGTCCAAAACTTGGTTTCTGGTTTTCTTTGCTTTGATGTCTTGTAAAATGGTATCCACATATTAATGTAGTCAGGGAAGAATTCCCTGACAGCTAAAGATAGGTTGATTGATAATAGCTCTTTCCTTGAAGGGTGGCATGGCCAATTTTCAACTAGGGTCAGGGTTAAGATGCTCAAATTTAATGAGATCATGGTTTACCTCAAGACCCAGAAGTTTATCTCTTCTGGCCTCTTAAAGAAATGATTGATAATAAGGGGTGTGCCCTAAATAAACAAAGGTAGTAATCAAGTATCAGGGTATCTATAAGACAGTCCTTGTCTGCTATCTCAAGGATAACAAGCTTGAGCATTGCCAAGCTATCTCTGTTGTGCTTTTGACCAATTTTTGAGCCATCTTTCCATAAACACTTCCTATATTTAACTCTTTTTTATTTATCTTGAATATTTTTTAATTTATCAAACATTTAGCTATCATGTATGGTAGATTTTACACCAAGTATGGCTAAAAATAGCTTCTTTTTAATGTCTTATCTTCAGATCTTTGTGCAACTCAGTTGCTACTGATTGATCCCAATCTTTAGTGCAGATTTGGATTCTTGGGGCCTTTTTAGCCAATATATGACTCTTAAAGCTTTATAATGTATGTTTTATTGTTTTTTTTAGCAAAAAAGAAAACAGCTGTAGAGATGATACAGCTATCAATACTTTTGAGATGGCATATTTTGAGATCACATAGCTTGAGTCAGCAAAATTTGAAATGCTGTTTTTGAGATGACATTGCCTACCAAATTTATATGTTTGCTGGCAAAGTAAAAGTTGCAGATCAGTTAATTGGGACAGTGATTTCTAAGGGACAACCCACAGTTTGCACAGTTTACATCATTAAGAATCTAACCCATGATACCATCCTTGTTTGCAGCAACATTGTTTCTAGGAGCCTATTTCTAGGGTGGTGTCCCAGACAAAACCCAATTCTGTCCAAAGTTTCTGAAAATGTGAAAGGTAATATATTTTCTATTTAAGCTGTTTTAAATCCAATCTTCCAGAATGCCAGAAAAAGGTCTTTGTCTGGGGATGGGAGCTGGCCTCCTATTTCTGACACAATTACATCATTCTGATCTTTTTAAAACCAAAAATTATTTTGGGAAATGCCTAGAATGATGTCATGATGTCAGAAATAGGTTCCTAGAAATAATGGTGTTGGAAACAAAGTGGGTACCTAACCCAAAGCTCGATCTTTTGATGAATCCAATTACCTGGCTCTTTTGCTGCATTGGCAGATGGCAGTTAGAGCTCCATGAGGTTAATCTCATTGATACAAAAGTATGAATTATTTAGCGCTTAAGTTCTATGAGATAAAATGTTTTTGCCCTAGTCCCAATTGGCAGTTTTCAGCCAATCAATCCCATAGCTGCAAACAAGTGGCATGGTCAGCTTCACATAACCTTTGGGTTAAGTATTGGAGTGGTAATTTACATCCACCTGAAGCTTAGAGATAGATGGGTTTATGGTAGTGTATTGATAATTTATTTTATTAAAACGTAACTTTCATTAACAGGGCTTAGGCGCAATGTAGTTTAAACATCAGTAATTGTCTTTAGAACAAAGGTCAAGCAGTATTGATAAATATGTTGGCGGCATTTTTGGTATGTTCAAGTCTAAAGGAGAGGTTGACTGACCCTGAGGTAACGTCCCCAGTGGCAAAAGGAGTGGGATTGTGGAAGCCAATGGTGTGGGTGGCTGGAAGGGCAGAGCAGTGCATGGCAGCGTGGGAGAAGATGAGTGCTTGGAAACCGAGTCTAGATATGTAATTGCCCATTGTAGTTCTATACCTTCTCAAGCCCTGAACTACTTGTTTTATAGCCTTGAGGTCAGCATGCTTTCAGAGCCCTCGTATATTGAATGCGGGCTTCAAACTCCTTTACTCAAGTCTAAGCCCCTTTACAGAGTACATGGCTTGATTGCTACTGATAACATGAATATCCTAGATGCTCCTTTCTTGCCCCCAAAAGGCTCCAAATATAATGCAAGATTACCAAAACTCATGTTTACTTCTTGATTTAAGTAAACAATATCCTCCCACTGGGACTCCCTATGCACAATTTAAAATAGAATTTATTACCGGCGTTCTATTCAATAAAGAGATCATCAAATAATATATAATTTGATCCAGCCATTGGTTAATCCAGGGAAGGATATCTTCCAAAAGAAGCATTTCCCTCTCTCCGCCAAATAATACTGTTGCCCCCAACCACCACTCCTGTTGATGCAGAAAGGGTTGCCGATCCAGGAAAGATCCTCTCTTGCCAGAACAATTGTCAAATTAAAGCAGGAGCGTTGAACCCCATCAAACAATCAATTTCTAAAAAAAGTTGCTGCAAGCTACCCCCGAATTTACCGCATCCATTCTCAAGTTGCCTAATTTCGGCTGTGGCTACATGTTGCCTTTTAGATCCATCAGCGAAACCAATTTTACTGCAACCACCCAACCCCAAATAAAACCCCCTCCTTTTGTCAATAAAACTAATCCAACCCCCTTTCTTCCTATCCGAGTTTATTCCAGGTCTGAACCTGCCTTTCCCGCTGTTATCATTGTATTTCACTAAAGACCAGCCTCTCCTTGACCATGTCGCTTATTTAGCCTGCCTTATTTGGCGTTTAAAGACATTTGCTACTCTCCGCGAAAACCTGGCTTTGAGCAATAGCCTGCCCCGTGCTTAACCTCCCCCGTCCTCGGACCGAAATTCTTGCCATTTCTTAAAGTTTCCACGGCGGGATAGATTTTATACGAACCTTTCTGACTGTACTCGGCCCGATTAGAACGCGAAGTCGACCCGAAACCAATAAATTTCCCTAATTCAAAAACTGTGTTTATAAAACTCCCACATTTGCATGTACTCTAATAAATATATAAAATAAAATCCCAACTTCCTGATTTACTGAAGGTAGGGACAGTTGACTAGGGCTGCAGAGGATCTGAAACAATGGATGCTTTATAAAAAAGGGCAGCCATTTGCTTCAGATCCCGAAGCAACTCCAGAAATTGTCTTGGCTACGATTTTTTTGGAATCATGGCCGTACACATCCATAAGAGGATGTTTTTTTTCCAGATTTTTTAAAAAAAATGAAAATTATATTTTTTCTAACAAAATTTAAATCATAAAACAGGAATTTGAGTCCAAATTCAATTCAAAAATAAAATATAATTAAAAAATATATAAAACCTGGCTCTTCCAGAAGAAAGAAAGCCATCTTAAACCATTTTTTAAAAAAGATTGGATTCTCCTAAGTAAGGGGAATACAAAAAGCAAAAACAATGGTTGTGACACAACAATTACAGCAAATACCATAATCATTGTGTTTTCCCTCCACCACAGCCCTAGGTTAAAAATTGCCAATTTCTGTAACCTTTGTTGTCAAAGGTGAATAAAACTTCTGTCAATAAACTTTATGTCAAAAAAGCGGGGTTAACCTCCCAGAAAAGTTCAGCACAAGAGACCCTGTGCCACTCAAACTGACTTTCCCATAACTCAAAGCCAAATGCGGAAGTCAACTCAGGTTTCCAAACAAGGCAACAAGATCCAGTGACAATCTCTACTAGGTGGACAGCTCAATTTGGCAATTGACTCATTATAAGGATCAAGTCACCCCTGTCCAATACAATTAATTAATTATTTCAAGCTTGTTCCTCTTAAAATGGTTCACTCAAACTATATAGGTCACATATCTCAATAAAGATAACTATCTAGTTTCCAAGCCATTTTCCCCTTATGACTTGCTAATACAACACAGTTAAAATATTTATACGGGCTTCAGCTATTAGGTGACATCCATATAAAAATGATAACACATTAACAAGAAGCACTTATGACAAAAACATCCCTTTTTGATATAAAGTTGGTTGCTTCATATTTTTTTTACTCTGGGGAGTCCTCAAATTAAATCATCAAAAATACCCTCATCCATGCCAACAATTCCCAAAAAGCATTAATGTACTTTTATCATATAAAGAGATGTTATTTTGGCTTAAATAACTACTCTTAATGTCAGAAGCAAAATTTTATTTAAACTTTGAAATCCCAAGTAAAAATTAAAAAAGCCAAAATAAATTTTAGGATGTTGGCATGGATGGTGTTAAACTCTGACAGTTGTCATTTTAGCAGAGTTATAGAAAGTGAAATAATATTATTTAGGCTTGATAATAAATTTATTCCAGAGTAGGAAATAGCATAGGGTAAGCCATGGAACAAAGGGAGATATGTACCTTACTATGAGTGCACTATTCCAAGGGTAGATGAGGTGCACCCCTATTTGGAGTTATTGGATATGGTATACCAGTTGGTGGACTTATCTTGATTCACTCTGACTTTGTGCCTTGGGTTGATCAAGTCAAGTCAAAGGTCTCCTTGTTTGGCTCAAAAGCTATCCTGTGGATCAATCCTGTAGTTTTGATTCTCCTTTGGATGTAAAGTAATATAAGATATATAAATTAGGCACAACCCCTTTTTCAAAATAATGATAATGATTTAAGCACTCCCACAAACAAACTTTGTGTCTAAACAATACCATTGCATTCTAAGAATAAAGTAAGGGCCCATCAGGAATCTAAAGGAGAAAAATAATTGACTCTGGTTCAATAAATTCTATGTGTCAAGAACCCGCCCTATAGAAAGAAAATTTCCCACTCAATGGGCCAAGGAAGAAGGATTTAATCCTGTGAGTAAAGATCCAATGGGAACAGAGACTATCCACAAGTGAGAGATTTCACCAAATAAACAATATCAACCTAGTAATGGGTTAAGCTGTCCTAAAATCATATATTCTCCCAAGTATGATAATATAAAGGTAGTGGTAAGGAGTTAAAGGACATTGGGAGAGGTGGAGTTGATTAGCACAGGTTGAGGCTTAGGGTTATCCTTAATTAGAGGAGAGCTAGATGATAAGGAGGTAGTGTAATATATTCCTGGTACTAAAAGAGTACATCTTTCACCCTGACAGTAGGACACCAGGGTCCCTGTACCTGGTCTGGACTTGAATTTAGAAGAAGCACACACCAGCTGAAGCAATATCAGGAGTAAAAACCATTTAAACCCAGAACTTTCCAAAGGTGAGAGAGTTGGGTGGTTTCATGGCTAGTAAGAAAAAGATTATTATCTGAAAAAATAATAGGAGGGGTAGGGTCTTTATTGATTGAGCAAGTGAAAATAATAAATCTCACGGGTTATATGGCAGAATATCACAAAAATATCAGGTTTGAAGCACTTGGGTGTAAAAAATGGAAGTTTAAGGAAATAGAGATATTTTCAACTGATTATTAAATATCTTAAACAAAATTTAATGATTAAAGTTCAGTCTTAACATTTAAAATAGCTTACTTAAACTTAAGTCCTCAAACTAGTTGCAGTTGCTTCCTGGGTCTTAAAATATCAACAACAGCTTCATCCTGTTGTTTAACGTTTATCTTCTGGTTTTTAGAGCCTGGAGGATAGCTCTGAGCTTTTTAAATGTCCCTGGGGAAGCAGGAAGCTTATAATTGACTGTGTAGTGATCCTGTTAATCTTAAACCCTAGAATTTAACGGCTGGTATTTTTCTTTAGTTAACATCTGTGATTCATCTGCAGTAAGAATACCGGAGTTGATCCCTGTTGAGGGCTCCAGAAAAATTGATTTAAGGTAACAATTATGACTTAGAGTATCTTCTTTTGTCATGTTTCCATTGGTGTTTGTCCCAAACTGGTTACTACTCAAGAAAAAAAATCAAATTTAAACTTTCTGTGGTTTGAGAAGGCCAAAATTCAAAACAAGGGCCAGGATAATTAGAGGTAATGACACTGACAGCGTGTAAAAAACAAAATTGTGAGTTTATCAAATGGGAAATTGTTCTTTCTGGGACATATAGTGTCTATGGGTATTAAATCTGACCAAGAAAATATCAAGGTCATTAAAAAAGATGCAACACCTTACCATCCTAAAGCAAATCAGGGGATCTCTTGAAATGCTAATATATCTTTAGAAACATATAAAGGATTGCAGGAAAAAACTATACCTTATCCCTGATTTTCTCAAAGGTAGTGGGAAAAATAAGGTCAGTTTGACTCCAGAATGTGATGCAAATTTGAAAAAATAGAAAAGAATCTTGATCAAAGCACCCATCCTTAAGTATTGCAATTATGCAGGCCATTATGAACCAGCAACTGATGCTAGTGACAAAGCCATTTGAGTAGTCCTACAATCAAGCAACCAGGTTCAGAGTATCACTTACCAGTCTTTTAAAAAAATCTGTAATCTTGAATCATTAGAATAACTATATCTAACTCAAGTGAGGGATTGTTGGAAATATACCACACCTGCAACAAATAGCAGTGCTGTCAGGAAGACCACCCTAATTTAAGGTTAATTACAGATTAAATTTTTTCTAAATACTTTAAAACTAAAAACAAGGTATAAAACAAAAGAAATAAATAGAAAAAGATAAATAAAATTCCCAGCTATAGACATACAATACAAAAAAGATGCAGATCTAGTAACTGCTAATGTCCTCTCCTGAAAATTTCAGCTTAGGAGAGGACATCACACTAACCTTGACCCTGAATAGCTGAATCTTCACACTAATTATTTAAAACCAGGTGAAGGGTCCCAACACCACAAAATTGACACTTAACCCTCATAAGAAATGAGAACTAATTTCATGTTTCAAATCCTCTGATTATATTCCCTAGCTATAAATTCTCAGCAATATCTCAATAAAGTTGGCTGCTGTCTCTTCTAACCTTGTTGTCCTAACCTAAACTAAGATACTCTTGAAATAACTCAAACCCAGGGAATGGTGAAATATACTCTATTCAGATATAGAGAAAGTTGTGGTACAGTGAGATACAAGAAAATTACTCCAAGGTACAGTACACCTAAGCCATTAATTAAAATGGCTATAGATAAACCCTTCAATTTATAAACCCTTCCATGTTGAGGGTGTGTTTTAGATCCAGGATCATTTAACCCTACTTATCATTATAATTTTCTCTAAGGCATTTCTCATTACATGACTCTTGTATCAAAGCTTTGAAGAGTTTTGAATATAAACCCAGCAATTTCTAGGTTAACTCCTTGTTTTCATCACTCCATTTAATTAGCATCTTGATAATATTTACCTCTCTTAACTTAATACCTTTGATTTCTTGGTTAGCTGAATCCTTCATTTGTTGATATATTCTGTCAAACCCTAACAAAAAGTTTAATGAATACCAGAAAAAATGGCTTTATTGGGTAGGCATATCCTCCTTTGCAAAGTATTTGGAATTAAGTTCATCAGCAATATCTTTCACCTCCACCAACAATTCCCTGGATAATATGTTTTAGCCACCTCCAGATCTTCCCAAGAGTCCTCCATTAAGCTCTCAGGGATCTCCTTCTGCAGTGTGGAACTCCCCACCTTAAACATACCAAACTTAGTTTTAATGAAGACAAACAGAATAGACAAAAGAAAAGCTCAAAGTAAGATGAGAGAAAGAAATGATTTCCAGATATATATATTATCCATTTCACTTCTACCATTCATATACTATTTGAGGTATATACAGCTAAAAGCCCATCAGTTCCTGAATCTCACCTGGACTTCTGGCATGCGGCCTATGACCTATCAATGTCAAACAACCAGGATCTCTAAAAGTGAGCTTTGAATTTTTAACCAATAAGAGTGCCTTAAGCACATCCTTGAAATACCAGATTCCTCCTGTGGAACAATAATTCCCTGGCTTGAGATATTCTAGGTTTCTGGTGCCAAACCCCTGTAGAATGCTCCTATTCTTGATCCAAGCTTTCAATGTTCCAACTGGGAATAGTTGATTGATACTGAATACATATACACCTTTGTCTCCTGTAGCTGTTAGCTAGAGGTGATTAGATTTGACAGCAATATATTGAAATTCAGATTAAATACCCTATTATTTTATGAGAAATTGAGTAACTGCCTGATCATTGATTAATAAGAGCTTTTACACTCCAGAAAAGCATAAAATGCCTTAGAGCTTTATGATTAATGATTGTCCTTAGAAATATGCAAATATCAAAGACGTTAATTTCATAATCTTGGAATTTTTCACAGTTATGTGATTAAGGTTCCATATCCACTAAGCTACAATAATCTGATCAATCAGTTGGTTGGTTACTATGAAGTTTTCAGTTGCTATTCCATATATTTGGTGTTTATCAATTGAAAAAAATTCCCAACCCTATTCATGTGGCCTTTAATTTATCACTTCATCTTGTTGACAACTCCCTCACATGCCTTGGTATATATACTTGATTCATAAAGTAGTTTTCAAACCTGTTGAGATAAACAAAAAATCTCAGGCTAAAAAAACAACTCAGTCTAAAAGCAAAATCAATGTGGATCTGAATCTATTGTAATTTAATATAAATTCCTTGATCTTAATTTTTTCAGACTGAGTTGTTTCCATTTTTAGAATGATATTTTTGTTTATCTCAACAGGTTTGAAAATTACTGTATGGATTAAAGACAGCTTTTAACCTTTATCAACTTTTCAATCCTTACCTAGGGTTTTCATTATTCTGTTATTCAGGTACAGTGGAAGGAACAAGATTGGGCACTAAATAACATCACCAGATTGACCACAAGAGCTGAAAACCCAAAAAAACCCATTTAGTAGTTTCCACACCAATCACTTTCTTGCTCTTAGTCCTAATCCATGGCTTGAAATACAAACCAAGTGCCACTGTGTGTTTACCCACAGTTGAACTTAACTGTATTATTAACACAGTCAAGATCACTGTCACCAAATGATTAAATCCTCATTAATTGTATTCTAGGGTACTTTTTAATCAACCTCTCAGGTCAAATAACTTATTTCTGTGAAACCTAATATCTGAAATTGATTTTTTCATCCTTGCATTAATCCTATTGGTTAGTTTGGCCTAATTAATTTTGAATATTTTACCACATTTCTTATAAAGATACTGGGGTTATCAAAGGGTTGTTAATAATATAACTCATTAAACTATCCATATAAGAGTCAGAGTTTTATCCTATAAACTTTAACACATAAAATAAATTTATTCAGTCAATCACCTGATATGACTGTTGTACAGCCAAAGGGTGAAATACCAGGGAATCTAAACAAAAATAAATATATCCTCCCTGTCATTGAGTGTTCTACCCTCTAACTGGGTGTCAAGGTAGCCAACCTTCAAACAATAAAAGATTCATAGGGACTTGTTAGGAAGATTGTTGTTATTGAGTTTGGTATACCCAAACCTTTCATCACTGATGAAGATAATGGACCTGGCTGCTGAGGGTATTATTTGCACCTGATAAGGTAGGGCATCAAGCATAATTTAAAATACCCATACCACCCATAAAAGGCTGTAGCTTTTAGGGGCTTAATGGGATGCCTACCCAAGCCCTTAGTAAACTCTTCTTCTGGGCCACCAAAAGGGTAGCCCAAGAAACTATCAACTGCCTTTATTTTTTGTTATGCTCAATTCAACTAAGCTACTAGAAACCCCTTTTGAGTTGCTCTATGGGACAAAGATCAAACTTGTTAAATTGTTTTTTGTCTCTCAATAGGGGGTTCTGATCATGTTACTTCCACAACATTCCTCATAGATCAGGAATTGATGCAGGAATGAAATTTCTGGGGAGCCAGTAGGCTTAAAACTCCATACCCCTAGTTAAATGCTATGAATTTAAGGATGTGAGATGGTGCTCAAAGATGATAAAATGGATTCACAACCTAAAGGATTAGGTTAAGATATTATATTTGAGGTGAACAAAATTAGCATGCACCTGGATCAGGGTTTAGCTGAGAATTTTCAAGGAAAGGAAGCATACCAGGATTGCCTCTTCCTGTGAAAATCCTGGAACAAAGGACATAATACTATAATTTTTTCTTTGAAAAACTGATCATGTATGGAGACTAAACCTCTGAAAAATTCATTTCAGATATACTGCCTAAATATTGGACTTTCTCTCATCATAAGGGTCTCAACAACATTGTATTAAACCATCAAGAAGTTTTCCCTAGTCACAGGGTATTTGAATCAACTTGATATATCAATGACCTGTAGTTAAGACACATCAAGCTGTGTTCATCATCTGAGACCACATGAATAATAGCTATCAAGTAATGATCATAACCAATCTGCTTCAAGAACAGTGTTTTTTAGGTGGCTTCTGGTAGAAAGTGACATCTTATTGAACTAATGATTCCTTCATTTTTATATGAATTCATCATTTAGACCAAACTATTTTCTATCTCTATAACTCTTTTCTAAACATGATGGGTACTACAATGTCAGGAATCTATTCCCAAGAAAGGAAAGAACCCAAGTCATGTAGGAGAGCAGACAGATGAAATCCCACAAGAGAGAAACCCACAGGAACCTAAACCATTAAGGTGTTGACTATATATCCCCATAACTTGTAAAAGCACAAAAATGGAGCAAAATGGGTTAACTCATTATATACAGCAACATAGGCTAAAACATACCAAGGAGCTCTGTGACTATACAACAGTCACTATTAAGTATTTAGCCAAATAAATACTCCAAAATAAAAAGTTGCTCTGTTTTTGCTGTTTGTTTTATGTAGATAGGTTTGGCTGGAATTCTTCAGATAAAGATCCATGAAAACTTAGTATCTATATTCAATAAAAGAACAGAAGGCAAGATTGGCCAAATCAATCTTGGAGACTAGGCGTCTCAAAAACAATTTAATTTGCCGGGAAGATTAATTAATAAATACATGGGAATATAATTAATGAGGATTTAATTATATTGGTTAATTGCCTTGACTGTGTCAAGAAGTTTGGTTAAGGTTAATCAAAATTAAACCCCCAAATGTTGGGTTAAAAGCGCTGTTTTGGCAAATTCATTAGGTTAGAAGCGCCGCTGCACCGCCTAATTGATTTGAGAAGTGCTGAGGCGTTGCCCAGTGAATTTTTCAGGCGCTTCCTGGGAAAATTGTTGGGCGCTGCGGTGGCGCCTGGCTTCAGGTTTCAAAGTGTTTTAATAGGCTTTAAGGAAAAAATCATTAAATGAAAAGATAACTAAATAAAGGCAATGTTGTCTAGGAATTCAGATTTGATCAGCTGGTTCCCAGTTGGAACATTGATAGCTGAGTTTTGGAATGTGTATATTCCACAGGGTTTTGGCACCAGGAGCTGAGGAAGCTCCATGCCAAATTGGTACATTGAGATGAATGTCATCAGGTGACTCCTTCTCATTGTAGGTTAATTCTCATAGGCTGAGAGTTACAGTGATCTTTTAGGTAAAGATCTAGGTTTAGATGACTCAAAGTATCATAGACCATATGATATAAATCATAGGATTGATTCAGGAACCAGAGGGGTTTTTAGCCAAATATGCCCCAAATGGTATATAAGTAAAAACAGTTAAATTTTAATAAAGATATATTGTCAATTTTGACGCTTTCCCCTCAAACTACTTTTTAATTATCATGTCTTCTTTACTATAATTTGAAAGAGAAAAATTTGGGGTGCTATGTGTAGAAACCGCTGCTGCTAGGAAGGAAGTTCCTATCAGTTCACTTGAAGAGGCTTGGGCAAGTTTGGAGGTCTCTAAGATAGCATCTGAGGAATTTTAGGTAGAAGTGAAGGCAGCTTTTGAAGAACTATACTCTGACTATTTTGCCAAAGAGGGAACCCCTGTACAAGGAAATTGAGTTTATGCATGGGAACCTGGAACTTGCTGTTAGGGTTCAATGAAATTTTACAACAGGTGAAGGAGAGAGCTAAGTGTGAAGTTGAGGCATTAAGGAATAGGGAGGAAAAGAGTGTCAAAATTATGACTTGTTGAAAAGATGACAATAAAGTGTTGTCTCACAAAATTGCCTCCCTGGAGGAAAAGCTCCTCAAAGCTTTGTCACAGGAAGGTAATGGTAATAAGAGTCAAGGACAAGATAACAGCAAGTTTGACTGGTTGGACCTGGATCTGTCACAAGCTCCCAGTCAAATAACAGGAGGAGGCAAAGCAGACAGAGGCATTTTTTTGTCACAGGAAGGATGAAATTGATGCTTGGTATACAAGTAATCCCAAGCCAAGGTCTTTTTAACATCTTTGAATCTGATGTTAGAATCAAACTCTCAACCTTCAGCAGTAGGAAACCAAGGCACTATAAATAACAGAAGCAGAAAGAATTTCTGCTTCCAGATCATTGGAAAGGAAAATTTGAATCTACTAATTTACCAGGTAAAAAATATAGAAGCAAGATTTATTATTCATAAATTGACATTGTTAGAGCACTGGGAAGCCCTCAAGTGCTACTTACTAAATACTTGGAGTTTGACTATGGGGAGTGGAATAATGTGAGGTGAAATTTGAGGTTCATTGCTTTACCCTTTGAGTAGTGTTTGGTTGGTCACTTTGGTTTTGCTGCTGCTCTGTATAATGCATTATTCAGCTAGCAGCAGCCAAACCTGCTAGTTGGAGTAGGATTATTAAGCTTGGTGTATTAGCCTGGGCATAGCTTAGATGAACTGGATTTGTGATTTTGGCTTTGGCTGCATCATCATTTCCCTGCCGGTCCTTTAATTGATTGTTGGGCACCCTGAGCTCTGTTGGTAGTGTAATGATGAATTACAAATAGAAGATATTGGATAAAAAATGATCTTTATTTAATAGGGTGTGGGGTTATATAAGGGCATGATAGGCTATCTGATATTGAATATCCAGTGATGTCATCAGATCACCATTATAGTAGTGTATTATTGGTAGATATGATTCCAGTTTGGTTCTGATTGATTGGAAACTGTTTTCAAAACCCAAGAAGCAATATTATTGGTTCATTAGTTCCCAAGAGCGTAAAAGAACCCACTTTTGTTTTTGCAAGGCTTGGTAAGTTTGTATTTAGCGTATTCTAATTGACTGTTATCTTTTAAGTGTTGAGTTTGGAAAGGTTGCAGGTTTGAATCCGAGGGGTAAGCAACTGTCTTCAAACTTATCTGACGCTTCTCTTTACCTAGGGAACCATAATTTAAATACAGGATCCCAAAAACCTGAAATTCATCATTTATCTTGAATATCTTATACACGTGAGGGAGCCAGGGTTTAGGAATTGTCTTGAATTCATGAAGATGGTCTAAAAGGCCAGAGTTTCCGGTTTCTGTCCCAATTGTGGCAATTATATTTAGGTTGTAAGGATTTTCAATCCTTAAATACAAGTTTAGGAATATGGGTGCTCATTTTAGGCACAAAAGGATTTTATTCACTTTATTGTCCTTCAGATGTGGCTTTATTTTGAAGACGCCTTTAAAGCGCTATATAAGATTATTTTATTCCTTAGAGAGTACACCGTTGACCTTGAACCCCAAAGTATTACTAGGGACCAAGTTGTTTAATAGGTACAATTGTCCCACTGAAGATGGTGAACCCAACAGAGATGGGGTGATTTCTGTTATTAGACTTTTGGGAAAGGAGCTTGTTTGCTTTCTCTGGGAGGTTACCTTTGGAATCCTTCATGTTGTGGTAGGCTGATGCTTTACCCTTGGCTGAAAATACCTTTTTGGGGTATATTCTGACGGGGGAACGGGTAGCAGCTTTGAAGTCAATATGAACATAAATCCGAAGCATGTTCGGTGTGCTTTTAAGCTTGTTTGTAGCTGTTATTAAAGCAATAGAGCGATTATGAAAATGGATGGTAGTTTTTCTAGATTTTTGAACAGGAATAAACTCTTTTCCACCAGGTTTACCCAGGAACTATTACAGCGGGCTTGTATTGATTATTAGGGAATGAATTCCCAAAAGGGAGAAAATTTAGGTATTACAGCCTAAAGTTCTTCCGGTAAATTGTTAGCAGAGTAGATATCTTTAAGCGAGAAAAAATAATTAAACTTTAAATGACGTCTCTTGTATCGAGCCATCAATGAAAATA
This sequence comes from Entomophthora muscae, assembly GCA_014839935.2. Lineage (NCBI taxonomy): Eukaryota > Fungi > Entomophthoromycota > Entomophthoromycetes > Entomophthorales > Entomophthoraceae > Entomophthora > Entomophthora muscae. The sequence goes on along the minus strand of QTSX02004561.1, from coordinate 49,974 downwards.
TTTATCTAAAGTAAAATATGACAAATCCTAATATGTGGAAGGTATATGTAGGATCAGATGGAGTAGCGAGAAAATACCATAAAACGATCGGGAAATTACCAAAAAACCAAGTTTGGTCTATTATTAGGATATCCTGTACGTTTAAAGCATTCAAAAATGAGAATTCAAAATAGACTTCGTAGATATTTAACACCATCCTTAAAGTCTGGTTTATCTTTACCTCGGGCTTTATCGTTATCATTGCTCCCAAAAGTCCAATGGGATTGCGTACGGAAGGATCAAGAAGTCAAGCAAACTAGCTTTAAATACCCGTATTTCCCCATAACTCTTGACAATTTTCTGTATTATGCTGTTTGTCTGATAAATGTTGTGAATCTTAAGAGCATAAATAAAGGCTAGATTCATTATCAAAGTCCCTGGTGTCCCTTAATTTACTATCAAGATGCTTCATTTTCAGCACTGCTCCCAGTCTCCTTTTCTATAGCTAACTTCATGACGTCACTATTAAGAAACAATGTAAATGTTTATATCTAAACAAACAATGTTATATTTCCCTGGCGGATACGCCTTGACTTTCTAATGCAGGAAGTAACCCCAGTTGACCAGAGAAGTGCTGGTTTGAGCAAAGGCGATTCCTAAATGGGCGATGTTTGGTTTCCATGCCCCCGAGTTTAGATTTTAATTTTAATTGTAATTTTTGATTTGAAAGCTTCTTCTCCTAGGACAGGGAAACAAGTACAGTTAAAGTAAAGGAGTTTAAGCTTCCTTGGCAGTCTGCAGTTATAACTGGCCAGATGTCATCCATTAATTTTTAACCAAGCATTGTCACGATATGGATTCAAATCAAATGCTTTATTAACACAACATTCAGAAAAGGATATCAAATACTTGCTAGAATGTCACTACAATAGCTAATTACAAATATAGGATATTGAATAACAGGTTAATATTTATTCCAGGATAGGTTAGATAAATAAAACAATATCAAATAACGCTTTCCTAGTGCTGTGCCAAATTGCCATCACATTACCAGCCTTCACTATCTAAGTTGACTCCTACTGGGAAAGCTGGCTCCAAAAAGTCCAGCCGATAAAAAATCTCACCCCCAAAATCATGCCTCAGAAGTCCACCCTCAGGCCCTTAAACATATAGTATTTGTCTAAATTAATTCATTTAAAAAACACAAGTATTGAATTACACCAGGCATTGGAAGAGAAAGTAAAAGCAATACAGCAGTTTTAAGAGCAGCTAAGATAAAAAAATCAAGTCAACCTAAAGCAAAATCATCTAAGAGAGAATGAAATCAACTTAGCTTAAAGCGTTATTAAAAATCAAGTAATTTATATTAAATCACAAAAGATTCCCCTCGATTTCGTTTTAAGCCGAGTTGATCTCAGCCGAGATGGATTTGATGATCTCAAAAGGTTATAAAATTACTGTAATGGATTAAAATCAATGCCAACTCCATGCCAGAAAAGTGATGGGATGAAAACTGGGGGATCAAAACCGTAGCAAATAAAAACATTGAAAAATAGTGTCAAACATATACTTCTGTAAAGTGTCAAGTATATACTTCTGGGAAGTATAGTAAACAAGATAGAGGGGAAAACAAGAAGATAATAATACTTTATTAGATATGAGTTTAGAGTATTATATAGTATCATGAGAAGCCTCATGTTATCCATGTACATCATAAAGGTCATGGGGCTTGTCCAAGTAGTATTCCTCTTAGGACTCAAAATGTTTGATCCCCATAATAGATGGATGAATGATAAGGGTATCACTGACTTAATGATTAGTTGGGGAATCATTTGGGGAGTCACTTGAATAATTGCTTTCCCAAGAAGGAGTAATCAAAGATGTTGTGACATCTCACCTGGGGTGCTGTAAGATGAAACATTGGGAATTTTCTTGAAAGTGTTGGGGATTTGGGCTTGATATTGATACAGTTTTACATTGGGTACAGAAAGTTGGGAGTTACACTGTGCTGCTATTGCTTTGCACAGGCAGAGGCGGTCATGGTGAATATAATTTAGTTATTTATGTGCACCTATTCCTTTGTTGAGGTAGGTGTTGTTTGGTTTGACTTCCATGACAATGCCTGACTCTTGTAATCCTGGGTCAAATTTGTACATGTCATGATTAACAGCCCAGATCTTGTCCCAACTTGGAAGCATTTATGTTATAATGGGATTGCTTTCCTAGAAACCCTTTCCTTTTCCTTGTTCTCTTGGTCTTTCCTGGCGCGCTGTACGCCAGGGTTGTTGTTGTTAGGAATTTTCTTAAGTAGAGATAATTGTGGTCCTAATGTAGTACTAATAATGGCAGGTTTATGACCATATATAAGTTTGTACGGGCTTTTGCCAGTGTTGCATTTAACTCAAGTTCTGCACACCATAAGTACAGTTGGTAGTGTTGCAACCAAGTTTCCAGACTTGCCTGGCAACTTATCTTACAATACACAGGGGGCGCTTGATGAGTCACCCCTTGACGTATCTAACAACATGAACCAATATGATGGCAACATCAAACTACAGGCACTTTCTCCTAATTAGGAGCACTATCAATCTGACCTGCTGATCCCCGCACAAGTTATTCCTTGGCTTCAAACCTTACATGGAACATGCCACTATGCCACCCCCTTGTGACCTGGTGGCTTTTCCCCAAATAGCATATTAATCACAGTATTCTATAATAAACAACATCTTATTATATTCATTATTGTCCTTTCTATTGGACTGTTGTCTTCCCCAAACAAATACTGAATCCTCATTGGTTCAGTTGTAACAGTGGTAGCAGCAGTAGATTCATGACCTACCTAAAAGAAAAATTCCCCAATAAAGGACAGAGTACGGGCTGTATGGATACTCCCCATCAAGAAACCTTCCTGGTTATTCCTGAGGGGGACATTCCTGACAGGTATGTCATCTATCAAGATCAACTGGTACTTAAGAGTGTGTATAATTGACTCCGCCTTGGGCAGTGTGATGCAAGTGTGACCCCTCCCTAGTTGGACCTCTCTCAGTGCATGCTCAACCTCCAGCTTGAATCCTTTGCAGGAGGTGTCAAAGGAGCTGACATTGTCAGTTGGCTCCACTCTACCAAAACCCCCTCTGTATCTGTCAAGTACCTGAGCCTATGTGGGTTGCTACCACGTCTGGGCGCCTTACAGGGCCTGCTGCAGTCTGGTTCACTAACTGGGCCAGCCAAGAAATAGAAATTACCTGGGTGCCGTTAAGGGATGCTGCAAAGTCCCGCTACAGTGAAACATTTTCACCCATTGTGGTGGGAACTCCCCTCCTGGCCATTAAACAGACTGGGTCCATTCCTGAATATCTTGCTGCCTGGCAGCAAGCTCTTGCCCCCACCCCAGAAGCCATGACTGACAGAAACACCATGCTCTTTTCCTTGATAGTTAATAGGTTAAAACCCCATATCTGCAAGTGGGTTCCTGTAGGTTGCTGCACCTTCATTAATGACTGCTACAAGGCCATTGTGGAGGCCAATAACCAGGCTTCCATGGGGGTTTTTTAGGACCAATAATGCACCATCCCAGTCTTGTTCCGCACCTGGTAGTGCTCACAATCAAGTAGGCTGCTGCAAGTCCTGCCAACAGGAAAATGGGGGTAAGTGTCCCCCACAAGGGGGAACTCCAGTTAGCACAAATTGAGGACCAGGGAAAAGCCTGGGGGTTGTACTTAAAAGAGGTTCTACAACTCCACTTGATCCTCACTCCCAATACCTCCTTGAAAAGAACCCCTGTGATTACAATGTGCATGAAGTTGAAGCCCTTGACTTATTCCAGGTCCACAGCAACAACCACGTACTTCAAATCAGCCATTCTTCAAATAAAGTAACTCACTTGACCTATCCCTTCCGTTTTTGTGGGAACACCCACAAACTATTGGTAGATACTGGGGCCAATCACACTATGGTTGACCAGGTGTTTGCTGGCTCTCAACAACTAGTCCAAGTACCAAGCAGGTTCAAGGCAGTACAAGTGGCTGACTCCTGTAGAGTAGCAATTACCCATTAGACAGTACCCTTCTCTATGAGGATGGGAACATCCAGGTTAAGCTCTTGGGCCAATCATGGCAGGGCTCAGACATAATGCCATTGCTGGCCTTGACTGGCTTTATTACAAACGTCCCTACATTGACAGGGATACATCTGTAATCACTCTCAATAGAAATGGGGTGGGGTTTCATATATATCCCATCAAAATGAGTATGTTACTTTACAATACCGTATTTTTCAGAATAATAGAAACGGGCTCATATGATTTCAAGGGGGGAAACTAGACTTCAATCAATGCTCAGTCAAAGTCATATGCACAGAACCACCTGCAGCCCCTCCCTTGACCATTATACCTCCACCAGCACTTGTAGCACTTCTCAAGGAGTACAAGGCCGTCTTCAGCAAAACACTGGACCAACTACCTCTCCCTCAAGGGATCCAGCACGCTGTACAACTCCAAGGGTTGCTACCTAAGGCACACCCCTTGTATTGTCTTACGCTCAAAGAAGATGAGACCCTCTGCCAGCACATCATGAACGCTCTTGACAAGGGCGTCATTAGCCCCTTGCTCTTGCCATATGGGGCTGCTGTCTTCTTTGTATCCAATAAGGACAGGTCCCTTTGATTAATCACAGAATACTTCTTTAAATGAGGTGACTGTGAAGAACAAATACCCTCTGCTGTTGATTGACAATCTGTTTTACACACTTGCGGGTGCAAAGGTCTTTAGCAAGATTGATCTCACGCAAGGTACAACCAGGCCCGCATTGCACCAGGGGATGAGGGAAAAACCTTTTCTGTACACACTACAGGTTGTTTGAGTGCTGGGTCATGAACTTTGGAATGACCAACGCTCCTTCTACATTTGCAATGTTAATGAACAAAGCATTTGAGGAATTGATTGGAAAGTGTGTTGTTGTGTACCTTGAAAACATTATTGTCTTCAGTCAAGTTCAAACCACACACCTCCAACACCTCTGTGCTGTCCTTGACACTCTTTGAAAAAAACCAGTTGAAAGCTAAACCCTCTAAATGTGAATTTCTCAAGTCAGAGCTCTTGTTTCTTGGGCACACCATCTCTTCTCAAGGGATAAATCCTGACCCCACCAAAATCAAGGCAATCACAAGCATGCCACCTCCCACCAATGTGGGCCAGGTGCGTACATTCTTAGGCATGCTTGCCTACATGTGCAAGTTTTTTCCCAATTGCAGGGAACTAATTGCACCCCTCACTGAGTTCCTGAACACTAAACAGCTCTTTCACTGGGCCCCTGCCAGAGATCAAGCCTTTGAGACGTTGAAGCAGAGACTTAAAACTGCACCTTTATTGTAATTCCCCAATTAGAACCACCAGTACACACTCAAGACTGATGCCTCTGATCAAGCCATAGGGGGTGTTACAGGTAGAGACTGACAAGGGCGTCTTCCTCTTCTTGGCATACAAATCCAGAAAGCTCACTGACTCAGAACAACATTAACCAATACATGACAAAGAGCTAGCAGCAATTGTGCACTGCATCAAGAAGTGGCGCTGTTACCTAGAAGGGGCCACCTTTCCACCCTGCGTCCTGACAGACCACAAGTTGCTCTAGTACTTCAACACACAGTCCCACTTGACACGCCACCAAGAAGGCTGGGTTGAGTGTCTATCCTCCTACCAACTGCACATTGAGTACAAGCCTGGGAAGGAGCTTATCAAGGCAGACACCCTCTCAAGGCTCTATGTAGAGTTGATTACCAGGAGAAATGGCTTGGATCCAGATTGACCAATGCTTTGCCTCTGTCCTGAAGCAACTTGTTACAAAGGCCTTGAATTGGTAACCATCTCCAAATTAAAGGACAATGAAAATCAATTCACTACCAAGGCTGGCAATGTCTGCCACCAGGAAGAGACAGGTGAAAAGACGTCATATATTCCCATCACAAAATGAGGCAACACCATACTACACTACCATTGCACCTTGGGTCATACCAGAGAACATAAACTCTTTGAGATCATGAAACTTAAGATTTGGTGGCTGTATATGCGTCAAGACATCTTGGATCTCCTCAAAAAATGTGTGCTGTGTGAAAAGAACACATCTAAACCTGCATCCCCAAGTCTGTTCTTCCCATTAAGGTCATGGAAACCTTCAAGAAGTGGGCCCTTGACATTGTTGGACCTCTCCCCAAAGACAGAATTAGGAAGAAGTACATCATCACTACCATTGACTACTTCACCTGTTGGTCAGTAGAATAGGTGACCACTAATCACACCGCCACCAGCATCACCCGCTTCATTGGCAAGGAAATTGTGGCCCGCTTTGGGCAACCCAAATGCCTCATTACAGATGGTGGCCCTGAGCTTGTTGGGCATGTCATGAAGGCGTACTGCACCAAGAATGCCCTTCAGTGAATAGTCACAACCCCATACAATCCGCAAGCCAATGGACTTGTGGAGCAATTGAATGGTTCATTGGTCTAACTGATTGCCAAAATCTCACAGGAACATCCTAATACTGCATGGACTGAACACTTGCCCACCACCCTACTCATCTTGCAAGCAAGGGTCAACAAGGGCACCAGGTTCAGCCCCAGCACCCTGGCCTTTGGGATGCCCAACAGTTTGACGGGGTTGAACAAGGGAATTTATGGTCTACAGTTCCTGGAAACCCCCTTGTTGACTACTCCATCCCTGAGCCAGTGGTGTGCCAAGGCCCAAGACATTGAACACAAGAAAAATTGAAGGAGGGACAAGGCACCTCAAAGCCAGATACGCCATAGATGACCCTATCTACTCCCTCAAACCCAACTCAGCCAAATTAGAACCTAAACACTTGGGACCCTTCAAGATAGCTGCAGTCTATGACAACCACACCTATCAACTTGAAGATGCCCAAGGAAACACCAAGAAGCTTCACCACATTTTCTTGCACCCCTGCCATGTCATCCTCACACAAAGGTTGTTTGTGAAGACCTTCCCAGATCTCTTGCAAACTCCAATCCTGGTGTCTGACAACAAGCAGGGTGCAAGGGGGTTGTTGCAACCAAGTTTCCAGACTTGCCTGCTAAAGTATCTTAGAATACACAGGGGGTGCTTGATGAGTTGCCCCTTAACATGTCTAACAACATTAACCAATCTGATGGCAATATTAAACTACAGACACTTTCTCCTAACTAGGAGCACTACCAATTTGATCTGCTGATCCCCGCACAAGTTATTCCTTGGCTTCAAACTTTACATGGAACATGCCACTATGCCACCCCCTTGTGGCTTTTCCCCATATAGTATATTAATCACAGTATTTTTTAATAAACAACATCTTATTCTATTCATTCTTGTCCTTTCTATTGAACTTTTGTCTTCTCTAATCAAATACTGAATCCCTGTTGGTTCAGTTGCAACAGAAGCATGTCAACCCAGGCTTTTGGATTGTTGGCAGATAATTTGCTGAGGGCCTCTAATAAAAAGTTAATTAGTTGTTCTACTCTTCAATTTGATTGAGGTTGAAAGTGACTGGTGGTGGTGTGTTTTATTTCATTCTTGGCAAGGTAGATATTGGTGTTGATGGCTTTAAGTTTGGTTGCTCTGTCCGTGATTAGGAGCTCAAGTTTACCAAATTAGCTATAATTTTTTTACCAATAAAACATCTCAAATCTTTTCCTTCATGTTCTTTTGTAGCTTGTGCTACAGGCCATCTAGTTATCATAGTTGATATCTGTGATAATGTACTTTTTGCCTTTGTTGTCTCTGGGCATTAGTCTCACAATAGCCAGTGACCACACTTTGAACAGTTGTGTGATTGACACCAGTATTAATGACTTGGGGGTGCCTTGGAGTGGGCGTACTTTTCAAAGACTTCACATTGATCTAGTACTTCCTTGATGTCTTCCAGAATGCTGGGCCACCAGTAGCGTGTCTTGAGATATTTATGCAGATTCTTGCTACAGGTGTGTCCCAAATCTCTATGGTATCAAAGGATTGTGTCAATCTTTTGTGTTGACAGGACGTAGGGTACAGTATTGCCACTTGGTAGTATTTGGTGTAGAGTACCATGTACTTTTTAAACAGCTGTTTGTTCTTGAGAAATTTATTTTGGATGTCCAATGGTGTACCAGATGAGACCCCTCCTGAAGATTTCCCATTATTGACATGGGCCAATTGGGGTCATCTCTGTTAGTACATAAGAGATGTTTATGGTATAGCCTTGATAGGGTGTCTAAAGTAAGCATTTTTTGCCTGGCTTGTATTCAATTATCATATGGTACTTTTTTATGAGGCTCATCTATTCATCTTGGCGTCTAGATAGGTGTTGTTGAGTCTTAAAGAATATCAATGACTTGTGTTAGTTAGCAATTTTTTACTGTGTATCTTCCAGATAGCATTTCCACTTCATTAAACAGTGTACAATGTCTATCAGTTACTTGTCATGTATCAGGTATTTTTTCTCACTGTCAGACAGCTTCCTTGACTTGTATGCCACAGGGAGGAAGTCATTTTCTGCTGTTTGGATACAGAGTACCCCTCCTATGGCATAGTTGGAAGCATCAGTTTCTAGTTCATATATTCCCTCACAATTTGGATACTGTAAGATAGGGGCAGTGGTCATATGTTCTTTTAGCTATTGAAAGTGTTGATCTCTTAACGGTGTCCATACAAATTTTGTTGTCTTGCCTGTGATAGCAGATAAGGGAGCAGTCAAGGCGTCTCATTAAGGGATGAATATTCTAACATAGCCTACAATGCTTAGGAATGTACAAAGCTCACTCTTATTTTGCGGTGCTGGAATGTCAGTTACAGCTCATATCTTTTCTGGGTCTGATTTCACTCTTTTTTTGCTGAAAATGTGTCCTAAAAATGGGAGTTCTGCTGAGAATAAGTCACATTTTGAGGGCTTGACTATAAGTTGGTTATCTTGAAGGGTGCACAGGTCCAGGCAGACGTCTTTCTGGTATTGCTCTATACTTGAGCTGTATATGATTATATTATCAAGGTAGACAATAGCCCTTTTCCCAATGTTTTTTAAGCCTCATTCATAAAGGTCACATAGGTACTTGGGAAATTTGTCATTCCAAATTTAAGGATGACACATTCAAACAAGCCATATATAGTTCTGAAAGCTGCTTTAGGTATGTTCTCTGGCTTAACATGGATTGGTGATAATCTGTTGTCAAGTCAATTTTTGTGAAGAATTGGGACCCTCCAGGACATCAAAAAAGTCATTGATCAGAGGCAGGGGATACCTGTTCTTAATTGTGACTTTTTTGAGCGCCCTGTAGTCTGTGACTAGGCAGAGCCCTCCATCCCTTTTTGCCACAAAAAAGACGGCTGTGCCAAAAGATGATTTTTACAGTCAAATGAGGCCCTTCTCAAGGGCTTTGTCAAGGTAGGCTTTCAGGGTGTTGTATTCTTGGAGTGTAAGGCAGTAGATGGGCTGTGCTTTTGGGACACTCCCCTTGAGATGAATTTTGTGTTGTATGCCATGGTTAGGTGGTAACCCTGGTAGGGTTTCTTGGAAGACTGAAGGAAACTCACTGACAAGCTGGTCTTGGATATAGTCCTTTTCACATCTGGTCTCTGTATTCTTAAAATGGACAATATCATACATGCAGGTTTCCAATTGATTTTTCTAGGGTTGGTTTCCTCTTCTTTTTCTGTAATTTTCACAATCACGTGGTCTCTCATAAGTGTATAAAGATGGGTTGGGTAGCCATGGTGGTGTACTTTGCCTCATTGTATTTTGAGGGTAGCATTATCCCAGTCGATACGAGATTTGGTATTTCTCATCCAGTCCAGGCCGAGTATAACATCATAATTGGGGATTGGTATGATAAGGTCACCAAGCATAGTTTGCACATCTCCAACTTGGGTGTGGAAAGATTTTGCTTCCTTGGTGACTGATATGCTCCTATTATCTGTTATGATAACTCTCTTGATATTAATTTGGACTGTGGGTAATTTCATGAGGTTGGCTAATTTCTTGTCAACAAGGGATTGGTCTGCTCCAGTGTCAAATAGTGCTGTGCCTTGAAATCCAAATAAACAGAAAGGATAAGTGAGGAGTTTATTTTCCAGTTTAGGCAGCAAACAGTAGAGGATTGCTGGAGGGTACTTGAATCATGGTGATTGAGTCCACGTCCTGGTCCCTGTACAAGTCTTGTAGGTTGGGGGAGGGTGGCTTGCCTAAGCACTCCCCTGAGATTTTCCCTCCTTGTTGATATCTTTGGTGCTTGCCTGGTTGGCTTGGGCTGTATGATTCCTGTTTCAAGGATGGGTATTATTAGCCCAGTTGTTCTGCTTGTTGGTTCAAGGGTCCTTTTTAGCTGTGGGGCTCTTTTTCTGCTTGTTTGTTGCATACAGGTTGTCAGATTTCTGTGCAATGTGTTTTTCTTCTAAGAACACATCCTGAAGGCTCTTATAGCGGCTCATGTCAAACTGACGTTTGATGTGTGTAGGGAGACCATTGTAGAAGTCCAATTAATGTCCAGCTTTACCAAAGTTAACAGTGTTGGGAGCTTGGTCATGTAGGTCTTCATATGCAGCAATGTACTCCTTGATTGTTCCTGTCATTTAGAAGGTTCTGAGCTCTTTCATGATCATCACATTGGAATTTTTCATGGCAATTTTTTGAGGAATATGTTTTGAGCATATATCAGTCTTTGCAGTGATTGAGATGTTGTTTGAGCCACTTGCTTACAAAGTGTGAGGCAGCCTCAGTGACACAAAGGGATATCTCACTGGCCCAGAGTATTCAGGGGTAGCCCACTTGTGAAAATTTGCTTTGAGTGCTTTGAAACCAGAGGTTGGTGTTTTCCTGGCGTAATCCTGCAAAGTTCCAATCTCTACTGAGTGTAGATGTTGAAATAAAATGTTGGGTATCTCAGTTATCTACAAGGTTGGAGTCAGAGGCAGGTTTAGAAGTTTAAAAGTGTGGAGAAGGTTGTACTGTTTGGTGGAGACAAGGTTGTCTTTGAAGATGGGTAAACCTGTAGGGACGTCTTGTCCTTCTTTGTAATCTCTCCAGCCTGCAGGGAGGGCCATTTTTTGGATCTTTTTCTTAGGAGGAATTTTTCCTTAAATTTGCGTAGGTGCGGATAACCTACCTATACTACCACTGCTGATTATATAATTCTGAGAAATATAGTAAACAAGAGAAAGGGGGAAATAAGAAGATAAAGACACTTTTTTAGATGAGTTTAGAGTATTATATAGTATCATGAGAAACCACATGTTGTCCATGTATATAATGACAGTCATGGGGCTTATCCAAGTAAATTTTCCTCTTAGGTCACAAGACTTGTCCAAGTTGTGTTCCTCTTAGGACTCAAAATTTTTGATCCTAATAATAGATGGACAAATGATAAGAGTGTCACCAACTTAATGATTAGTTGGGGAATCATTCAGGGAGTCACTCAGGGAATTATTTTCCCAAGAGGGAGTAATCAAAGATGTTGTGATAAAAAACATATATTATACAATAAAGGAGAAATTAAGAGGATAATGATATGTTTATATAGTATAAAAATAGATGATTATTTAGTTAAATGATAAACCAAATAACATCCAGGTAGGTCATGGGTCTTTGGAAGATCTGGATTCTTGTGGAACCCATAGGTTTGATCCTAGTGTAATATCTGGATTCTGTCTTGGGGTCACTTTAACTTGGCAACCAAATTAATATCAGGGAAAGTATTTCCTGTGGGAATAATCAAAGTTATTGCAACAATAGATGTAATGTTTATATTTATTGCTGAAAAGTATTTTCTTGCCAAACATTGGTTATTTTGATCACAGAGTAAAAAATCTTGAAATTGGCCATAGCATAGCTTAAATTTAGTTTTTCCTTTTTCACCTTTTATTTTTTATTGGTTGCCAAATAAAAAACTTATTGACAGAAGCATTTTTTCTTAATGCTCCAAATGATAAAGTTTTATGGATTGAATCCCTTAGCATCAAAAAAACTAAGGCATGAAGTTTATAATGCTATATTAAATCTTAAATAAAAATAAAGTTGCATAATTAAATTTAAACTGGTAAAATCTTTCTAAATAGTGGTAGAGAATAAGAAAAAATAAAAAGGAAATATCAATACTAAGCAATATATATAAAATAAAGCCAATCAAAAAAACTCCAATTTTTTTAAAAAAAACTCCAGTTTCCACCAACTTATTCTTTATTAACTCCATGGAAAAGTTGATGGCATAAATTAAGGGAAAAGAACATACAGTTGACCCTCAAACTAAAACATGGTTATCAATATGAGTGAAAAATATACAGGGTATTTAAAACAAAAAAGCTGATGAAATTAAATGAAACCTCCAACTGGCACCTTTTTAGCAAAATATTTTTCAATTAAAGATGTTAAAACTGCAATTAATCCCCTTTAGAAAGGTATGATTCATAAAAAAGAACCCATAGCTTGAATAAATCCCCCCAAGACCTATAGTCAAGACATTCAATCAGGTTTGCCAATGAGACACTCTGGCTAGATAGCCCTACATATGGAGGGAAAGTCATTTTCCAGAATTAGTACTCTTATATTAAGGAAATATCTACCCCTAAATTCTACATCAAGCACTATATACTCATATACTCTAAAATAAAGATAGAATCCTGCTTAATGTCACTTTACCCTTTTTTACCTCTGCTAAAACAGCAAAGTTAAGACAAAAAGTATTGATAAAAACTACAAGTATACCAGTATACTCCATAACTCCATAGAAATCATCAATCTTGATCATATCTAAGAGGTTTGAGAATAAGAATTTATAGAGCTTCTTGTAGAAAGCTTGGTGCTGATATCCACATGATTGACTGGACTTAATACAATCCAAAAAAGATAGACAAAATTTTTATCAGGGATCTACTCACTATGACATCTCCAACAGTGGGATACACTATCTAGAAAGACACCATCTAGAAAATGCCATCTGGAAACCCTATGTCAAATTTCTGGCAGAACTGTGTCAAATAACTTAAAGCTTAATAAAACCCCAAAAATTTTCAGAATAGTAAGAAAAACATATGGCTAGACTCAAAATAATCCAAAAATTTCAAATCTACAATAATAATGTGGGATTATCTAGTACCAACTTTAGTGTGCAAATATCCAAAGTCAGCACACCCCAAAACTGTGATATTTCCATGTTGAAATTTGCTATTATGTTTGTATCAATGTACTAAAAATTAAGTAAAAATTAAGTTTTTAGAAGTAAAGTATTTAATGGGAGAGTAACTTGATCAGGCTTCATTCCCAAAAGTCTTTGCAATGCCTTTGAGATGAGTAAGGCGGCTTTCTCTGGTGTAATAGGTCAAAACCTCCTTAGTAACACTTGCAAACTTGATCTGCTGATCTGCACGCTTGGATAAACAGCTTTGCTTTTGATGGCCTGAGGGTAAAGCTAGTCCCCATGGATATACCAGATCTTCAGCTTAATGATAATCACAATAAATCTGGGCTTTTTTGCCTTAAAAAGGTGAGAAAATTGATTGTACCAACCTTCAAGTGATGATGTGGTCTTAGTTACACTGCCCTTAACCTGATTATTACAGTTCCAGTTAATGGAGACACTACTCTTGCATATATAAAATCATTAATGAAGCATTTTAAAGCTGAAAACCAAATATTACAGATCCTTTTATGATAAGGAATAAAATCAGTATATCAAAAGTGGTTTTTAATGGCTGTGTTATATGGAGATAGTACTATCAAAGATGAGTTAATTTGAGTTGATATTATATGTGGTCATAAATTAATATCATACTTCATTCCCAGTTAATAAGGAAAAGGCTTGGATTTATCACATAAAAGTATAATTTATTATTTGATTCCAGATGCCGGCTTTCTAGATGCTGTATTTCTAGATGGCGTATTTTAGGGTATTAATTAAGTGCTTTTATATTAAAAAATCTTATTTGGATAACACTCTTTTATTTCAATTTGTGATAGTGTTTTCTAGATGCTGTTTTTCTAGATGGTGTATTAGAAACCAATATGTAAAAAATAACTATTTAATAATTTTTTTTAATTTTGCCAATGTAAATTCAGACCCTATTGCAAATTTATTTCTAGATGGCGTTTTCTAGATGGCGTATTGCACCTCTCCAACCAATCCTCCAAAGAATATTTCAACAAAAGTAGCCCTGAAGCCCCTATAAAAATATGCCCCCAAGCTCAGATCCAAGCTCCCTTTTAGGGTTGACCCATATTTCCCAAAATACTTTATCATCCATGCTGTGTGATTCAAACAGATACCATGTGGTATTATAAAAAACAAAAAGACTATATTCCTATCTCAATAAAAATATTATTATTATTATAAATGAGTATAAGGCAGCAGTTGTATAAGAGAAGAGAAAATAAATCAAAGAGTTATATCTTTATTAAAGGAGAATAAAGGGGTATACACCTTTGTGGTGGCACATCAAGAGGTGGGCCTGAGAATAGTTGCAGCTCCAGTTTAAGCTGTGTAGAAAGCATTTATTCTTCAAGCTCAGCCTTAGTACCACAGATTCCAAAGATCTAGGGACAAGCAAGATTTCTTTAGCCCAGAGGAAATTTGAAGACAGCTGGATTTAGATTTACTGACAATAGGTTTGATGCCTCCATAATTGGTTCTTTGCCAAGAAATCTTTACTAGAAATGAATTTTTCATTGTCCTGTCAGTATTGAAGCTGCTGTAGACAGGGTATACTGACAATTCTGACTGATGCCCTGATTTGGCAGAAGGTTGGTTTGAGCCCCCAGTTGATCCACTGATGTCTGGGCTGGTCACAACTTTCCCTTCTAAAGCAGTACATGTTGCGGACAATATATACTTTCCATAAGATTAAGTGTACCAAGGGAATTTTTGGGATTTATTATTGAAAATGGCTAAAAGCCCAGGTGTCTTGAAGAAAATGATGGGTCTGGTTGAAAATTGACAGCTTTGATAAATTTATATGGCAATGCTGGTTTACACCAAAATTTTAATTTGGTGTCTGTTGCAGAGAGGTCATGGGGCCTGAACTGTGCCAATATGAATTAAATATTTTATATTTCCCTTCCAGAGCTTGTTACAGTAGCTCTAGTGTAGAGGAACCAGGAAATCCATGCTCATCTTTTGATTACTATTTCTGGCTTGACTAATCTTGGTATAGAAATCTTGCTTTAGAAACTTGCCAAGTTTTGATTTATGTTGAGAAATCTCAGTGCTCAGCTCCTTGTTGCTGTAACATCATTTCATCATCTCCTTGCACCATTCTCTCTTCTGAGCCTCAAACTTGGATGTTCTCTCCCCATTTTTGCTTTCAATAGAGAAACAACTTGGCCAGCCCTACCAGAAGGTTGTAAGTGTCCCACACAAAAACAAAATCTCCTAATGCTTGTGTTACTTCCCAGAAAAAGTAGTCATTGAACAACTCCTAGTACACCTAATTCACCTTCTTCAGGGTCTCCTATGGGGAGATCTCTGACACATCTCCCTTTGTAACCCAAACTTGGATTTATTTGAATTAAATGTGGAAGACATGAAAAAATATATATGTGGGGGTAGTAAAAATTGTTGTAAAGTTTTTTTTTCAATCAAGCTTCTGATTTATAACACTTTAGGGTTTATTTGGATGAACCCCCTCCATTTCTGTTATTATTCCTGGATCTCTAACACCAGATCTATGAGATAATTGGCGGCATTCAATTATGATCTTTACCAAGAAGATCTGCATGCTGTCAACCTATAGAAAATCATCCAAGTGCATCCTAAAATTGCTTATTCCCTTTGTGGACCTGGAAATTCATGGCTTGAGTAATTCTGCACTCCCTGCATATGACAGATCCAGGAAATTCATGCTTGCTTCTTCATTTCCCAGTCTGACTCTTTTACGGCTTGATGGGGAATCCTTTATGTAAGCTTTAATGAACTTCGATTCCAGGCAGGCAATCTTGGGGTTAAACTTGTTGCCATCTGTTGACCACTTCCATGTTTTTTGCTTCCCATAGTCTTAGCTGCAGACCATCTCTTTCATTCCATGGTAGTCTTATTTCAGTTAAAAGCCAAAAACATAAAACATAGAACATAGAGCATAAAATGATTGGGGGAAAGCAACCATCATCACAAATAAACATCTTTATTAATTATTATCATGTTTCCATTATATACCAATCAGGGTATATTCAGCTGAAAACTCTTCCAGTTCCGGAATCACACCTGGATTCCTATCACATGGTTTATGACATAACAGTGCCATCCAATCCAGATCTTTACCAAAATGATCTTCACACTACTAACCTATAAGAATGTGCCCTAAGACATTCCAGAATCACCTGATTCCTTCTATGGAAATGTATTGTTTTGGCATGAAGCATTCTGGGCTTATGGTGCTAAAACCCTGTGAAACATACATATTTCTGATCAAAGCTATTCATGTTCCAACTAGGAACCAACTGATCAAACTAAAACCCTAGACACCTTTGTCTACATTTAGTTATTTTTGCATTTAATGGTGTTTTTGCATTAAAAACCCATTAAAATGCTTTGAAACTCAAACTGTGGCGCCCAGGAACTTTCCCAGGCACTGCTTCAGTGCCTGAAACATTCACTGGGGAATGCCTCAGCACTTTACAAATCAATTAGATGGCGCTTCTAACCTAATAAATTTTCCAAACACCACTTTTAAACCACAATCTGGGGGTTTACTTTTGGTTAACCTTAACCAAACTTCTTGGCACAGTCAAGGCAATTAAACAATATAATTAAATCCTCCTTAATTATATTCCAAAGCATATATATTAATTAATCTTCCTAGCCAATTAATTTGTTTTTGAGACAAGTCTTTACTTGACACAGTCAAGTCCATTTTGGCCCTATGATTAAATCCTCATTAACCATATTCAAGGGTATATATATTAATTAACCTTCCCAGTTAATCAATTGGTTTGAGACACCTAGTCTCATAATCTGAATCTGTTGGGCTTCCACCAATCCCCCAATTAGTATGGCCTAATTGATCCTGGGTACTTCACCACCACTGCAGTGTTAACTGACGTGAAAAGGGGATTCCCTGCCCAAAATTTCTGCTCATAGGGCTCCAACTACAGGCAAATCCCTTTGAATCGAGCCAAACATGCTCAAACCAACCACGTTTCCAGAGCATAAAATGATGGGTCTAGGGAGATTTTATGCCCGAAAAATTCCCAAACTTATAAAGAAAATGGGGGTTAAACGTTCATGATCAGCAAATTTTTAAACGACCGATCTGATCGTTTTAATTTCAACCGATGAAATTCATCACAACTCAGCAACATTTTTAACCGCAGCCCAAGGTGACTGGATTATGGCACGTTGGATACTCTGAGGGATCTATTATATTGGTTTCACTGGTTTTAATAAGAGGTTTATGGTTCAGCTTAGTCTTATCACCTCTTATTGTCGGTTACTTTCAGTAGCTAGATTTGGGATTTAGTGAACCATAATTAGAATATCTTTAGTGCCAATTGCGGATAAAGAAATTGTAGAAATACTCTTAAATATTAGTTACGCCCATGAATTGATGTAATAAGGCTAGCTTTGTCTAATAAGTATGCAGGATTGTTTTTATTATTAGCTGCAGGAAACTTGGGGTGTAGACATGGATGCATTTTTAATTGGTTGAGCTAGGGGCAGGGACAGAAAGATATCCAGCCAATCGGAGTGGGCATTTGGGATATTTTCAATCCCTTTAAGCCGATGGGGTTTGGTGATTTTCGGGAAGACGAACGGCCAGCCGGCAAATATAACCGAGTCTCGGTGATTTAAAAGTACTTTTAATCAGGAACGGGGAAACTAAGCATATATCCTTTAGCGTTGATCCACCAAAGAAGAGAGAAGCTGGAGAAAGCTTTTTCAAAAGGAGCATGCGTTGAGAGGCTACCATAAACTTAGCTTTAAGCGGATTGGAGGATAGTTTTCTTGAGAGTGCACCTCTTTAAAGGGATAGTTTATTCAACATTGATCAAGGCGATAGGAAAACATCAACAGCTGTTTTAGGGGCACGGAAAACTGGCGGCATTTGGGGTTGAATATGGACTCGTTTGACTGCAGCTGTACTTGCTTGTAATCCAGACCACCAACAAAGGCCCCCGTTTGTTTACCAACCAATTAATTAAGGGGCGACCCGTAGAAACCATGGGGTATAAAATACCAATGAAGGCAACTAAGTTGAGCATTAGATCCACATGGGCTCATACATCTCCCGCCTCTCTTTCCGGGCTCTTGCCCTCTCACACATTGCCACCCACTGCTCTGCGTACTCTCCACAAACTGAACTTCCTTCCTCAACCATTGTCACCCATCCCGCCATTAGACCTGACCTGATCCCTTCTTTGACCAACCCCGGCTCAATCGTTATCATGAATCCCCGCCTCAGACCATTCTAAGCGAGCCTATAATAAATCACCTGCAATCACAATACTTCCTCTTTGGACTCCCAAGAATAATCATGTTCCTATGATGACAATTTTATTACCCTTCAGAATTTAAGAGAGAGTGGAGGGATCGTATAAAATAGCTACACTTACAGATGAGTAGAATCAGATGGAGATTAAACATTTAGAATGTCAACTATTAAGATTGACTATACTTGATCTTCTCAAAGTTAATATCACTTCAATATCAAGATAAAATGAGCAATCTTTTCTTCTATAAAAGTAACAATATATTAGCTTATAAAGCAAGCTGGATAACTTGTGCCATCAAACGGGATGGTATTTCATAACCTTCACCCCACCAATGACTTGATAACTGAAAAGCTTAGAAGCTATGTTGATCAGAGTTGCTGGAATACATGATCATTTCCGCTAGAGAATTATCTTTGGAAGGATTTATACCGAGCTATTTTTCCAGCATCATTAAACTGATTAACGAAATCCATATATATAATTGAATATGGTAGCAAACCACAATTATTCACTATCAACAAGGTCAAACAGATACAATTTAATCTATACTGTAGATTTAGAACCTATTAGGCAAAATGCAGGATTGTCAAATCCAACATACATGATTTGCAGTCTAAAATATTGTTTGGCCTTTTAATCAGCTAGATTGTTTGTTAGAATTTTATTCAAATAAAATACAGGATATAATAGACCCTTTGCAAGTTTCAAGCAGTAGCTGTATATTCCAAGTGGATGAAATGAAGAGTTAGGAATCAGAATATATTGTTCAAACCACCAACCAGATTTACTATCCTTTTTGAAACTGCAGGATTATCAAACCCAACAGCCAAGTTTCAAATTTAAATGGAAGCTACAAGTAGAATCAAATATTAAATGAAGTGTATGCAATTAAAAAGGTACTTAAATTAAATTATTATAAAGCAGACAGAATTGAGAAGCTCCACTATGATAAAGATCAATGGGAAATGTAACTTTAGTAATCATTTTAGACATGGGAATTAAATAAAAGCTAATGTTGTCTAAAACAGGATCTAGCAATATTTTATGTGCTCCAAATCACTAAAATAGAAGCAATGATGCTGTTAAGGATAGACCAAGAGAAAAAATAACCAAAAAATAAAATACAACATATATAAAGAATAAATCATGAAATTTACTTTATTTATGGATAGACAGCACCACATCCATCCAGCTCCTGTGTAGGGATGAATACTGTAAATTCAGAACCTGAACATAAAATTCAGGATTGTCAAATCCTTGGTCTAAATTTTGAATCACTTTTGCGGGCAACTCAGCTGAGTGAAAATTAAAATATTTAATAAAATCAACCCTTTAATTTTAATTCTTTTGGTTTATTTAAATTGGCAAATTTTGAATCTCTTGAGCAGATAACTCAACTAACAAAAGCCAAGAACACAACAAACAAATGCAGGATACATGAATCAGAAATGCGGGATTCTAATGTACAATTTAAGATTTCCTGTATGGCTAACAAATCATAGACAACATATAAAAAGTAATGAATCCAAAATTGCGGGATTGTCAAATCCAAGAACCAAATTTCAAATCAAAAATTAGGTGAATTTGAAATAAATATAATTCATGGGTGTCTCAAAAAGGATGCTAAAGGATCTAGAGTGGGTTTATGCCAATTCTTTTAGGAATCATAGGCATTCTCAAAAATCACCCTATTCCAGTTTAGGGCGGCTAAAATTTAGATCCTACTATTCACTGGCTTAACATACTTAACAATAAAATTGATTAAAATATACAATTCTCTTTTTGAGTTTAATTTTTTAATATAAAATTTATTATGGCTTCTTTTAATAACAAATAAATAAACAAGCTGTTCCCTGGCCTTGATAAAATCATGCAGGGCTACGCTGGGTCTTCCAACAGTGAAGCCTCTGTCTATGGTCATTCCCAACCCACAGGTCCCTCTGCAAGCACTACCCAGGAGTGTGTTCTTTCTCCTGCAACTTCCAGCATGGCTCTGTTTGCCTATCATGCACAGGCAGCTGCTAACCCAAATCATATATCAACAATGGCATCCAGAACCAGTCAATTGAGCCAAGGGGCCACCCATGGAAGCCAGAATCCAGAAACAGCCAATCAGATGGCAACGTCCAGTTCCCAAGATGGACACATCCCTCCTCCAGCCAATCAGCCTGCAAGATGCAGAAGAAAATTGATCATCCCAGAAATTGTTCTCAAAATGGTTAAAATCAAGGGATGCTTATGTCTCTTGGAGAAATTGCAGCTGTGATGGGTTTTGCAAAGTCCACTGTGGCTGCAACCCTACTAGCATATGCCAACTGTGGCCCCCTCCCAAGAAGAACCCAACTGGTGCCCGTACTTCAACTGAAGGTGAAAAAGCCCACCCTCTCATGATGGCTATCAAGGAGTGTGACCTGCGGATGTCCCTGGTCCAAGTCTGTCTCCAACTGGGGCTCAATGGCATTTTCACCAACAAAAAAATGGTGAATTTTTGGATGCACAGAGTTGTGGTTGCTGCTAGAATCTTGTCCAATCAAGTTCTTGGTGGCCCCATTTTTGGTGGATACCAACCCTTACAATTCAACTTTTATTAGTTTTATTAAAGGGAGGGCAGTGAGGACGCACAAGGACGTCATCTTCTTGTTGTATGTCAAGATTTCTGAAAGCATCCATGATTATTGAGAAAAGCATATACAATCTGACGTCTACAAGCGTGGCCCAATCTTGTATCAATTTGTTGGGGTTTTGTTGGCAGTTTTCCCATTGGGTGTCAATTATTACTTGGCAACATCAAACACTTCAGATGGGTATGCCTACCAGACAGAGCTCAAGGACATGATGGAGGAGTGGGCTACCCAACAAGCTGTGTACACAGTTGTACTGAGTACGGAGATGGAGCAGCAGGAATGGGCAGCCAAAGAAATTAGGGCTGCGGGGCATACCTGTTAGTCCTACCCCATCAACCACGCTGACATGCATCTTGCAGATGTATGTCTATACAATTTTGGTTCAGCTCTCAGACGCCCAAAGCCTGCCACATACAATGAACTGTGTACCCAAATTGAGAAGGGTTATGAGCTTTTCCCACCCATATTTGTCCAGGATTTATCCAATCTCATCATATTCTATGTAAGTGATAGTGATAAGTCCAGAAAGGACCCCCGTCTCCCCCACACCAGTCCATCCATTTTGTCAAGCCAGTATATGTGACAGAAGAAGAATTCAAGCAATTGAAGCAATCACCTCTTGCCGCCTCTTCCCAGTCAACAAACCAAGCCTCTCTAACCCCCCCCCCCCATCAAGACCAAGCCACCTGCCTTCCAACCCTGACTCCCAAACCACCACCTATTCCCTCCCCATTCCCTCTGATACCATCCCTTTCACAAGCACATATGAAGACAATGTACATGCCGCCCATTCCCTCCCCTACTTGTCTTTTGACAAGTAAAATAAAACCTTTCTTTGTGACAACTTATTAAAGTTGATATTATTTCTTTTGATTTATAATTAATAACATATTCTTTTTACATTATTGACATTCTCATAATCAATAAAATGTTGTATATTTGATGTGGTAACATAAAATTATTTGCATAAATATTTTTTGTTATCAATAATAAATTAAGAACACAAATTTAAATATTGCATTAGAATATTACAATTAGATGTTAACTCTTGATATTTTGATATTATGTGCATAACTCAATGCTTATTATTTGATAAAATTCATTGTAAATGAGGCCTTTTTCATTGTAAATTATTTAAATATACTGTGTTTATATTAGAGAGCCATTAACACTTAGTACAAATATTGATTCATAGTGCATTTCACAGCCTGTATATTTACCTATTGGTAATAATTCTGTAAAAATTTTAGCCGGATTTTGCAAGGTAATAATAATGTAATGGGTTAATAAATTAATGGTAATAAACATTAATTTATTAACCCATTACATTATTATTACCTTGCAAAATCTGACTAAAAAGTTTACAGAATTATTGCCAATAGGTAAATATACAGGCTGTAAAATGCACTATGTATCAATATTTGTACTAAGCGTTAATAGCTCTCTAATATAAACACAGTCCATTTAAATAATTTAAAATGAAAAAGCCCTTGTTTATAATGAATTTTATTAAACAAGATGCATTGAGTTATGCACATTATATCAAAATATCAAGAGTTGACATCTAATTGCAATATTTTAATGTAATATTTACATTTATGGCCTTTATTTTATTATCAATGATGAAATATATTCATGTGTTGAAGGTAGTACTATAAAAACCAGTTTTTTGATGTAATTCAAACAAAATGTCAAATATCTATAGCCTTATCAACAAGTTAGAGTCAGCCCTCCAAAAGGTTGTTGAGCTTGAACACAACATAAGGGAAATTGTAGTAAATCAGCTGGGAAATGAGGGAAGGGCTTTGGTCCAGCAAAACAAAACCACAAAAAATAGCCTGGTAACAATAGTTAACAAAGAACACAAGGAAATAGTTTTAAATCTACAAAAGGAAATACTCAGGCGTTTAGATTTCAAAAATGAAAGCTACAACTTGTGGAAATTTGCAAAAAAAAAACAGAAAGAATAATCAAAAAGTCAAATTGATTGAAGGAAATGAATCTTGAAGGAAATTAACACTAATGAAGAGGAAACTAATCAAATGGAAACAGATGAAAACAAAGTACAATCAAGAAGCAGAAGCACCTCAAGAAACAATGAAAATTCAATAAACAAAAATCAAGAGGAAACACAAGTAGCACAGAAAATAAGTAAGATCAAGCCCAGAAAAACAAATGAAGAGCAGCCAACACTCATGAAGTTTGCTGAAGGGGCTCTTGTGGCTGAGGGGGCGCAGGGGAAACAATCAGTAAAGTTTTTTGTTTTATTTATATTTACTTTAGTTACAATTAGGAATGGGGACAAGGTTGCTGAAGTGGCAGCTTTTGTGCCAAGTTGATTTTATGGGGTTACCAATCACTGGTAGCCCCTGTAAAGCAAATAAATAAAAATGTAATAAATAAAATAGTTCAAAATAACATCAATCTTATGCAACAAAAGAAGCAATGAATAGGGAATTCAAAGCACCAGAAGGAAGTTCAACTTGGGTCAGAGAAGCCTATGAAGTAGGTGAAAATATCAACTTCAAAGAAATGATGGATATCCAAATAAATATCAACATGAATTTTGACAAATATATATTTGAATGCCTTGAACAATTTCAGTTTTCAACTATGAACGCCTATGAAATAAACCTGGAAAAATTCAATTACAAGTTCCACAAGAAAACATCAAAGCTGCAATATTCAATAACTTAATAAAATCAATATCAAATCAAATATGTGATGAATTTTTAGTCAATAAGATGAAACTTTTATTCATATCTTTTGCAGAGGCATGGGTGTCAGATGCCTCCAAAATGCCTGACTCTCCTTTAATCAATTTTTCAAATACATCCTATACAAATCATACAGTTATTATCCATAAGAAATTCTGCTTATTTGCGGAAATCTATACCTCACAGCAACTGCATCTTGCTGTTTACCTTGGGGTAATACTACACTGAATAATGAAGGCCAATATGAAGAAGCTAGAGGACATCCCCCTTCAAATGGATGTCTGTTGGCTGGCACTAGATAAAATGAAGACACTGTGGGGCTACTGAACTGTATAGCATGTCCTATATGTCTGTTTCATGTTAGCTTTGTTGTAAAGATACACAATACCTCCCAGGAACCAACTCCTCATCAATCTGCTTTTGCAACTGCCTTTTATAAGACGCTCAGCCACCCCTCTAGCAATTGGCGCCAGAGTTGTCCACCACGTACAGAAGAGTATGTGAATTCAATTAGACATATTAGCAGAAAATATAATTGGGGTATAATACCCCAGAATAATCACACCCTCCTTTGCAATTTTCATCCCCCAAATAAATCATCTTCCCTTGCAATTTAACTTTTATATTTTTTTATTTTTTTATTGAAAATATTAAACTTTAAATATTAAAATTTAAATTTTTATATTTAAATTTTAATAGTTATATTATATTAATATATCTAAATATATTATAAGACAGCAGTTATGGTATGCAAACACATCAAATAATAAAAAATAATTTAAAAATGTGTTTATTTACTAGCTCAATGAGTACAGGTTTATTTATTACATAGGTAAACAACAAGAATTGACTTTATCCACATCATGCGGCCTGCTTCACTTATGTTCTAAACAAGTGATTGTTTAGAACTCAAATTACCTTTCCCTTGCAATATGATTTGATAGTTATATTTGATATTCTTGACCCGCGTCATAAGTACTAATTAGTAAGAGATACATGAAAATCATTGGTTTTTGTGTTGTATAGCTATAGTGGCACTGAAATAATAAGGATCAGATGATTACCTGCAAGGTCCAATTAGTCGCTTAAAAAAACCAAAGTACCAACAAGGATTCACAATTGTTTAAATAAAATTAATTTATTTCTATCTTTTATTATTATTTATTTATTTGTTACCGCAAAAGCCAATAATATTCAGTGCATTATAATAAAAATATTTGTCCTCATATCTAGTATAATTAACTTTACTTAACTTTTGTATGTATTCTTATATGTCTATAATACAATTCAAAGTCACATCATTATATATAAATAATAACTTTTGAGTCCTAATAAAAACAAAAAAATAAAAAATAAAACAAATAAAATCCAGAGCATC
Organism: Entomophthora muscae; assembly: GCA_014839935.2. Taxonomy (NCBI): domain Eukaryota; kingdom Fungi; phylum Entomophthoromycota; class Entomophthoromycetes; order Entomophthorales; family Entomophthoraceae; genus Entomophthora; species Entomophthora muscae. Next base: position 24,845 of record QTSX02004561.1, on the reverse strand, counting down.
CATTTATCTGATTGGCTTGGAGTTGAGGGCTTTAGGGAGGAAGGATTCTGAGTGCTCATAGAAAGCTGCCACCACATCAGGTGGCATTGCAAATTGGCTAATCTCAAGAATATTGAATAGATCCTCAGCGTCCTGAGGGAGGCCTTTTTTCACCTTATTTTTGAGCCACCTAAAGACCTCCTCAATTGGATTCAGGAATGGGGAATATGGGGGAGGAAGAGGAGTCTCATTGGACAATCAGCAAGGCAGTGGTTGGAGGAACAGCTATTCTTGTCAATGGGTGAAAACTCGGACACAACCAGATCCACTTTATGGAGCCCAAAATTATCCAACACAACTATGTTGGTTGTGCTGCTGTAATTGATCTGGAGGTATTCCTCTCACAGCTCAGAGAAAATCAAGAAATGTCCTGCTATTATGGGAACCCTTGATCATCTGGTATTGATCCAAACTGCAAGGACCAAGAAGCACTACCATTGAATAGGTCTGGGAACAGACAGCTGCACAATGTGCTACACCATCCTTGGACCCCTTCTCAACCCACCCATGCCTAGACCTGAGTGAGGAGGAAAACAACAATTCATCAATGTAGAATAACTGGAAATTCCCAGTCTCCTTTAGGGCCAGATAAGTCTTGGCTTAAATGTGTCAATCTTTGATTGTTTTTTCACTGTTTTGATTGTACAGAGAAATCCCCAGTACTTTCCAAGAGAAGACAAGATTGACCATTGTTTTATAAACAAGAGTTTTAGAAACAGAAAGCCTGAACTCTGTGGCCAGCATTGATTGGACAGCAAGTGTGCCCAGGTGCCAATCCTTGGCTTCCCACTTCTTGATTGCATTGATGTTCATAGGTTGAAGTAGTTTTGGCTGCCGCTTAGCCTTGACATATTTGGCAATTTTCCTGGTGTTGCTATATTTTTTGTTGATGTTGCCAATATACCTGGCTGTGACACCAAATTGGGATGCAATATCCCATATTGCCATTCCCCTGTTCAAGCAGTTGAGGAGAGCTTCACACTCATTATCTATCAACCGACGCTGGCCCTTGGTAGGTACTGCGGCATCCTGGCTGGCAGGCTCAACACAAGAGATGGGGACCTTTGTGTAGAAGGTGGGATCATGGTTGGTTGCAGTGGTGCTGTCAATGGTGGAATAGGTAACAGGCACAGATGGTTCCTCAGTTGTGACCAATGGCTGATAATAGGTGTCAAAAACGCGGGGGCAGGAAGAGGCAACTCTTGGATCAAGAGTGCGGGGCTGGGTGACAACTGGGTACAAAGTGGAGGTGTAAGTAACCTCAGTGTTCCCAATGACCCTGGTGTAGGAGACTTTTGTGGCAGGCCTTGAGAGCGGCTTCTGTCTTGAATTCAGGCTGGTTGATTGGTCTTGGGATGCGGGAGGTGGTTGGCTGGCAATTACACCTTGGGAGGCCTGTGTGTTGGTATTACTCCCCTCAAGTTGGGTTCTGGGTCTATTCTTGGACCCTCTGGGACGCCCTTGTGGACGGGCTGCCCCGCGGGCTGGTGCAGGAGCAGGTTGGGAATACAATTGACGGTCCATAAAAATTAATAAAAATATATTTTTATATTAAATATGTATTATATAGTTTTTGGTTTAGTAGTGAGTAGTTATTTTCTCCTGATTTAGCCTTGAATAGAAACATAATTTCTATATCTGTGCTTTGAAGTGTATAATATTGTATACTTTCTGGGTTTGGGTTATTTTAAAGTTTAATCATTTTTTATGTCTAAACATGGCTATCAAGATTGAATTTTTGGTAGGACGCGCCATTTTAAAAATGGCATCTCAATTTTCCGCCATCTCAAATTTAATTCAAGGTGGCGTTTTTTGCGTTAGTGATTTTGAATCACAAAAAAATAAAATAAACAATGAAATAGTTAAAATTTACATATACCTTTATAATATGGCATCTCAAATTTACGCCATCTCAATTATGTCACTTCAAGTCAGATTAATTAAATCTTATTTTGCTAAATTTATTTACATATGAAATCACTTAGTGTGGGGTGTGTTTACGCCATCTTGACTTTACCTCATTTCAAATCACACTATTTATCTTAAAATAAAATAAGCTCATACCCAAACTAAAACAAAGCCTGTTGTATAGTGTCAGAAGATGTTTCTATAGTATTAATCTAAGACACTTATACTAAGAACAACCTAAATAGATGCCACTATGATAGTCCTTCTAGTAATTGTAATTGCTGGGTAAAAAACCAGTTTTGCTATATGTAATTTATAACATTATTATACATGGATACATTGATAAGGGTACTCATAATAAAATATAAATTAATAGTGATTTTAATATGGAAGGGAGTGATTACGCCATTTTGATTTACATCACTTCAAATTCCACCAAGTTTCATATCACCCAATTGATTTGATGTGCACAATAGATAGGGGAAAATAAGAGGAAATTACCTATGACACCAGGTTGCACTATATCAATTCCCCCACTGTGATTCATGCTTTCCACTTTTCAAAAGTACTAGTTCACATCAAAAACAAGATTAATAAAAAATGTAATAAATTGCCTGAAACTTTGCAGATATATATTTTTTGGCTTCCTCTAAACAACTGGGTACTTTTTAATCCCAGTTTTATAAGCTAGTTTTTGAGAAATTCAAATTTACTCTTTGGCCCAGTTGAGGTAGCTCCACCAGAAATTTGTTGATTTGATATAAAAATGGTCAAAAACACTATGTTTTTGAGCTACAGCACCTCAATTATGTCAGTTCAAAAGCGCAATTTGGACTGCGAGTTTTCAGTCAAAACTCAAAGTTTTGCATACCTGCAAACTAATAAAAATTATTTTTACAAGAATAAAACATTGAAATTTGATAGTATATATTTTTAGATCTTTTCTACAATTCTATGTAAAAAATCAATACTTTTATATTAAAAACATTCTCATTTTTATCTTTAAAAACAACACCCAAATTGCTCATATTTTGATGCTAATTCACTTTTAGATGCCTCCCAAGTCAACTGCCAAAGCTGCGCCCAAGGTCTCAAAGGCCTCAAAGTCCAAGATCACTCCTCCAAAAGGCCAAAAAGGCCAATAATACCCCAAAGAAGCAGCCTTCTAAGGCCAAAGCTCCCCCAAGACCCCAACTCCATCACCTGAACAAGAGGAAAACAGTCCTACCTGTGACGGATCCAGGCTAACCAGTCCATCCTACCATTATCCTGCCCTTGATTCTTATTGCTATTACCTTCCTGTGACAAAGCTTTGAGGAGCTTTGCCTCCAGGGAGGCAATTTTATGGGACAACGCTTTGTTGTCATCCTGCCAATGAGCCATGATTTCAACGCTTTTTCCCTCTCTTGCTCTCAACGCCTCAATTTCACAATTTGCCATTTCCTTTACTTGTTGTAAGATTTCATCCCATCATACTAATAAGTTCTAAGCATCCCAAGCATAGATTTAGTTTCCTTGGGCAGGAGTACCTTCTTTTGAAAAGTAATCAGAATACAGCTCTTTGAACGCAGCCTTTACTTCCACCAAAGACTCTGCAGGAACAGTCTTGGTGACCTCCAGGCTGGTCCAAGCTTCTTCCAATGAACTTGTAGGAACCTCTTTTCTTGCTGTGGCAGTCTCCACCCAAAGGACTCCAAATTTGGCTCTCTCAACTTTCAACAAAGAAGACATGATATTTGAAAAATAGGTGAGGGGAAAGCGTCAAAACCAACAATGTGAATCTATTTTATTAATGTTTAACTGTTTTTGCTTATATACCATTTGGGGTATACACGGCTGAAAACCCCTCTGGATCCTGAATCAACCAATGATTTTTGTCACGTGGTCTATGACATTCAAGTCATCCAACATAGATCTTTACCTAAAAGATCACTAACAATTCTCAACCTATGAGAATTAACCTACAATTAGAAGGAGTCACCTGACGCCATTCATCTCAATGTACCAATTTGGCATGGAGCTTGACCAGCTCCCGGCGCCAAAACCCTGTGGATTACACATCCCAAACTCAGCTATCTGTGTTCCAACTGGGAACCAGCTGATCAAACCTGAATTCCTAGGCATCCCTGCCTTTATTTAGTTATCTTTGCGTTTAATGGTTTTTGCCTTAAAACTCATTAAAATGCTTTGAAACTTGAACCAGGCACCACTGCAACGCCCAGCAATTTCCCCAGGCGGCGCCTGAGAAAATCTGATAGCGGCGCCTCGGCGCTTCTCAAATCCATTAGGCGGTGCGGCGGCGCTTCTAACCCAATAAATTTGCCAACACAGCGCTTTTAACCCAAATTTAGGGGGTTTTCCCATAGCTATACTTAACCATACCTCTTGACACAGTCAAGGCAATTAACTACTATAATTAAATCCTCATTAATTATGCTAGCTCATGTTTATTAATTAATCTTCCCAATTAACTAACCCATTTTGAGCTGCCTAGTCTCCAAGATTGATTTGGCCAATCTTGCCTCAATTCTTTTAGTTAGCCTAACCTAACTGACCATCCATATTCTGTTCTTTTATTAAACATAGATATCCAGTTTCTAGGAACCTTTACTTCAAGAATTCCAAACAAAACTATCTATATGCAATAACAGCAAAAACAGAATATTTTTATATTTTGGAGCATTTATTCAGCTAAATACTCAGCAGTGACTGTAGTACAGTCACACTAACCCTCCTCACTCTCCATTTATTTATTCCCCCTCTGATCCTCAAGAGAAGTTATTCAACTTCAATCACCAATCTGACCCCACTTCAGAGCCTGAGAATGAAGAGGAGCAGGAGCCTGGTGCTTCTTCAGATGAGCCAATTGAGCTCTGGGATCTTTAATCCATCCACAATGTATGCAACCAAAATGGCATCTTTGCTGTGCCAACAACATACCCTATCAGCTACCCTAAAATGACCAAGAAGGGGTATCAGCCTTATATACAAGGGATACAGCTTCAGCTGCAACAACAAGAAGAAGCCCATCCGTCAACATCACTTCAAATGTGATAACGTTGGTTGTCCAGCTAGACTTACCACCTATGGGTTCACTCAGTTTAAAGCCCTGACTATTGGGCATAACTGTGCCAAGCCTTTCAATCCTCTATATCAACTGATCCCCTGGTTTCTTTGCCAGGTGATTCCAACCACAAAGGACCAAACTGCAACTGATTCTAAAACAATGTGTTCATTAATCTAAATGATACTCAACTGGCAACTGTTGGTGGAGTCTCAAAACTACAGAGATATCTCACTGGCCAGAGATATTCTCTGAGCACTGAAGGTGTCAGTGCTACATCAATTGACCAGTTGATTCTAACTGAGGAGCAAAAGCTTTCACAGTTTGAAGAGAGATTTCTTCATAATGATGGGCAACATGCCCCAGAGCAGATCATCTGCTTTGCAACAAGCCAGGATCTTTGCAACCTGTTAAAATGCAAGACCTGGCTTGCAGATGGCACTTTCTCCACCTGCCCAAAGCTCTTCAGCCAGCTTTGAGATATCCATGGGCAGGTTGGCAATCTAGTTATTCCCCTGGTCTTCTTTTTCCTCCCAAATAAGAAGCAGTAAACTTATGTCTGGGCTCAAACAATATTAAAGGCCAAGTTGGATTTGATCCTCCCAACTATCAAAGAGAAGCTCAAGGAGACTAGAGGGCACAAGAAGAAATCCTTCTCCCAAGAAAAAGATGCTCCCACCCCAACCAAGAAAAAGCCAGAAAGCCTTCTCTACCACAAATATCTGGTAGTGGATTTCAAACAGGCTCAGGCAAATGCCTTCATAAAAGACTTCAAGAGCTCACTCAGGGGTGCTACTTCCACTTCCAGCAAGCACTCTGCTGCCGCCTCCAAAAGCGCTCTGAACTTAAGGAACTGGTCCACGCTGAACGCACCAAAGAAGAAAAGGACGTTTTTAATTGCTTTGCTGCCCTTGTCCTTGTGTGAAAGGAGGAGACCAATGCCTTTTATGATGCCCTCCTCCACTATCCTTATATCCAGGCCAACCAGGCAGCCTTTGTGCCCTTTATTGAGTATTTTGAAAATCAATGGGTTGGAGTGTTTCAGGGAGAATGCCACATTAGAAAAGGCAGTGACCCAATCACCTGGAACTGTTTCAAGCAGGTCAAAGATGGGTTGATCAAGACCACCTTTTCCCTTGAAGGTTGGCATAGCCAGTTTGCTACAAGGGTTAGTGTTCATAAGCTCAAATTCAATAAGATCATGGTCAATTTAAAAACCCAGCAGGTCATCTCTGCCCACCTCTTTAAGACTGATATGAAGACCAAAGACAACCCTCCCAAGCAGAACAAAGCGGTGAAAAAGTATTCAGAGATTAGCAATGTGGTCCTTGCCTACTATCCCAAGGATAGCAAGCTTGAGCATCTTCAAGTCATCTCAGTTGCTCTTTCCACTAATGTTTGAGTCTATTTGCAATAAACTCTTCATTATCTTCTCTCTTATTTCCTTTGATTTTACCATTCTTTGACTTTCTTTGGTATTTGGTACAATTTTATGCTTATTTTAAAGTATGGTTTATAATTAAACTAGATGAAAATAGTTGTTTTTGGGATTATTTTAACTTTTGGGCTTTACCCAACTATGTTGCTACTAATTGACCCAATTTTATATTGCAGATTTGGAATTCTATGGCTTTTTCAAGCCTAGAAATGTTTTTGGATTTTATTTTTGAGAATTTTTTGGGTTATTTTTGGAGTTCAAAAAATCTAAAATTTTAAAACTGTTTTTCCTTAATCAAAATGCTGTAAATCAAAATGGTGTTTTTACTATAAAATTGAAATAGCTAAAAATTGAGCTGGCGTATTTTGAGATGGCGTATTTCAAGATGCTGTTTTCAAAATGGCATGTCCTACCAAATGTATCATTTGATTTTATGCAAAGTGGAGCTTCTTGATTTGGGTTGGTGTTTCCTAGTGTTCTTACTGTACATTAAATTTGGATTCCAGTTCCTGCAATTAATATCTGTTTTTTTAGTGGCATTCAAAAGTGATTTGAAATTTGGTTCTTACATTTGACAATCCTGCAATTCCAAAAAACATAGTAAACTTAATGAAAATGGTTGATGGATTTGAATGCTTCAAAACTGATTCTAGTTAATTCATTTTGTCCATTTGAAATATGTGGTTCAACTTGAACTTTGCAAAGTGTCTATGAGTTCCTGTATTTTTAAAAATTCAAATAAATACACAAAAAAATCAATTTAATTTAAAAAAGGCCATCCCATAAAAGTGATTAAAAATTTGGACCAAGGATTTGATAATCCTGTATTTTTACATTCAGGTTCTGAATTTACAGTATCCAATAAAAGATTGCTCTCTTCTTAATTTCCCCTTTATCTTTTTTATTATACTTCATAAGAAGTATATACTTGACAGTGTTAGCACAGTTAGGTTATCCACACCTACGCAACTATAAGGAAAAATTCCTCCCAAGAAAAAGAACCAGAAAATGGCCCTTTCTGCAGGTTGGAGAGACTATGAAGAGGGACAAGACTTTCCCACAGGTTTCACCATCTTCAACAACATCCTTGTCCTCAACAAACAGTACAACCTTCTCCACACCAGAAAATTCTTTTAATCTATCTACAACTTCTACAAGCCTGCAGGTGCCCAAGATATCCAGTATTGTCTTTCAACGTCTATGTACTGCAGAAATTGGGGCTTTTGCAGGGTTCTACCAGGAAAATGGTTCCCTCTGGATCAACAGCACACAAAGAAAGTTTACCCAAGAAAGCTATCCCCACAGACTTTGGGCCAGTGAAATCTCTCTCTGTGCCACAGGAGCTGTCTCTTGTTTTATAAGTAAATGGATTGACCAGCACCCTGACCAGAACAAAAACTAGGACATGTTCAAAGCTGCGTTCCTCAAAAGATTTGCCATGAGGGACTCCAATGTTGTAATCATGACTGAACTCAGAATGTTCAAAATGACAGGAACAATCAAGGAATATATTGCCGCATATGAAGACCTACATGACCAAGCTCCCAACACTGTTAACTTTGGTGAAGCTGGACATTAATTGGACTTCTACAATGGTCTCCCTGCACACATCAAACGTCAGTTTGACATGAGCCGCTATAAGAGCCTTCAGGATGTGTTCTTAGAAGGAAAACACATTGTACAGAAATCTGACAACCTATATGCAACAAACAAGCAGAAAAAGAGCCCCACAGCTAAAAAGGACCCTTGATCCAACAAGCAGAACAACTGGGCTAATAATACCCATCCTTGAAACAGGAATCATACTGCTCAAGCCAACCAGGCAAGCACCAAAGATACAAACAAGGAGGGAAAAGCTCAGGGGAGTGCTTAGACAAGCCGCCCTCTCCCAACCTACAAGACTTGTACAGGGACCAGGACGTGGATTCAATCATCATATCCAAGTACCCTCTAGCAACTGTCTACTGTTTGCCGCCCAAACTGGAAATAAAATCCTCACTTAAATTTCTGTTTTTGCAGATATCAGGGCATCACACTATTTGACACTGGAGCAGACCAATCTCTTGTTGATAGAAATTTACCAACCTCATGAAACTACCTACATGCCAAAACAATATCAAGAGGGTCATCATGGCAGACAACCAAAGCACGTCACCTACCCAAGAGAAAAAACCTTTCTGCGCCCAAATTGGAGACATGCAAACCACACTCAGTGGCTTATCATACCAATCCCCAAGTATGATGTAATACTTGGCCTAGATTGGATGAGAAAGAACAAACCTCATATTGACTGGGATAGCGCTACCCTCACCATACAACAAGGCAAGGTACACCACCATGTTTACCCAACCCATCTTGATGCACTTATGAAAGACCACATGCTTGTGAAAATCATGGAAACAGAAGAGGAAACCAACCTTAGCAAAATCAATTGAAACACCTGTACATACAAATTTATCCATTTCAAAAATACAGAAACCCAATGTAAAAACAATTACATCCTAGACCAGCTAGTTAGTGAGTTCCCTTTTGTTTTCCAAGAAGCCTTACCAGGTTTACCACCCAACTGTGGTATACAACACAAAATTGACTTAAAAGGGAGTGTACCTAAAGCACAACTCATCTATTGCCTCACACCACAAGAAGACAACACCTTGAAAGCTTATCTTGATGAAGCCCTCAAAAAAGGACTCATAAAACCATCAAAGTCACCTTTTGGCACTGCTGTCTTCTTTATAGCAAAGAAAGACAGATGACTACGCCTAGTCACAGACTACAGAGCACTCAAAAAGGTCACAATTAAGAACAGGTATCTCATGCCCCTGATTGACGACCTTTTTATTGCCCTGGGGGTCCCAAATCCTCACAAAAATTGATTTGACAGCAGGCTATCACCAAATTTAAGTAAAGCCTGAAGATATCCCAAGAACTGCCTTCAGAAATAAATACAGATCCTTTGAATATGTTGTTCTCAATTTTGGAATGAATGATTCCCCCAGTACTTTCATGACTTTCATGAACAAGGTCTTCAAGGAACACATCAGGAAACAAGCAATCATCTACCTGGACAACATCATCATCTACAGCCCAAACGTGAAGCAACAATGGAAAGATGTCCGCCTGGTCCCCTGCACTCTTGAAGAAAACCAACTAGTTGCAAAACCATAAAAGTGTAAATTCTTTTTGAATGAACTTCCATTTCTTGGCCATATTATCAGCAAAGATGGAATCAAACCAGATCTGGACAAGATATGCGCCATAACCAAAATGCCACCTCCAAGAAACAAGAGCAAACTCTGCATCTTCCTAGGTGTGGTGAAATAGCTATGAGCTATGCAGTTATTTACCAGCTTCTGTCAGCCAAACCAGGCCATAGGCCTTATCTGTTGTCCACATGAAGCTTTAGGCATTACCTATTGGCCATAGGAAGATATAGGCCTCATCTGTTGGCCATAAAATGCTATAGGCATTACCTGTTGACCATAAGAGGCTATAAGTCTCATCTGTTGTCCATACAATGCTATAGACATTTCCTGTTATCCATAAAAAACTATAGGCTTTATCTATTGGTCAGACAAGTCTATAGGTCAAAGATTTTGGCCAGATCATTCCACATGTCATATCTGTTGCTCAGATTAAGTATAAGTGATCTATTAAACTGTCTGTTCCATAATCTGTCCAGATTATGCCCAATTTGCCACAAGTTCCTTTGGAACAACCAGTTTCCAACTGACGCTGATGATCTAACTTACAACCACTCTTGTAAGTTGTAATTTCCACATGAAACTGTAGCAATTAACTTGATTGATCATCAATATTCCATATTGCTGATCAAGATTTCAGTTGACTATCATCTCACAAATGCCTATATAATCTTCACTTGACTTATGTAATAAATTAGAGACCTTTTATTTTAAACCAAATACTGTTTTTTCTTCTTTAACTTGAATAAGTGTCTTGTCAAATGCATTTTTAGAGGTGCAGACCTTGGATCTGTACAACCTATGATAGCTCCTGTAAGCTATAAACATATGTTGAGCTCGTGTTTTCAGCACTGCTAATATAGAGACACCTAGGAATCATAAGTCTGCTGTATGCCACTTATCAATTCTGAATCCTCTCTTCCCCTTCCCCAGTATTCATTGTCTGTCCAGATTCCAACTGATTAACATACACCCATTCCTCCATCAGCACTGTTCCAACTCCGCTGTCTTGTCACCAACCAACAACTGAATCTTTCCCAAAGTATATATTGTCAATCTTGTATCCAATTAGCTACTATACACCAACTATGTATCCTGTCCTATTGCCCTGTTGCATACCAAAGCCTGAACTCCTTTTGCTGTTGTTAATACTATGATTTTCATATATTGACAATAGTTGGCAACTCCTCAGTTTTATGCTGGAAAGGCATATTCAGTTGTACTCTACCTTGCCTGGCACTCATAATCTCAAGTACTGCTTAAGTCCAAAAAACTGTTAGAGCAGTCAACACAATAGGAATGGTGGCCTATGTAAGAAGATTTATCCCTGACTGTGGTGCCCTAACATCCCCCTGTCTGCCATTACAGGCAAAACAACTAGAGTTTATCTGGACACCACTACAAGACCAACACTTCCATCAACTAAAAGAAAATATGGTTACCGCCCCTATCCTCCAGTACCCAAATTAAGAGGTAATTTATGAATTAGAAACCAATGCATATGACTACTCCATAGGAGGAGTACGCTGTATCCAACTGGCAGAAAGGACTTCCTCCCTGTGGCGTACAAGTCAAGGAAACTATCTGACGGCAAAAAAGGTATCCCATACAAAATAAGGAATTGGTTGCCATCATACCCTGCCTCATCAAATGGACATGCTATCTGGAATGAGCCCAGGCGTTCAAATTACTCACCGACCACAAGTTGTTGATATTTTTCAAAACACAACAACACTTATCAAGAAGGCAAGCCAAGTGAATGAGCTTCATACAGAGATACCCAATGAAAATTGAGTACAAGCCAGGCAAGGAAATGCTTACATCAGATGCTTTTGTCAAGGCTATACAGCAAAAATGTCCTATGCACTGATGGGGACCCTGATTGACCCATGTCAATCATTGTCAGGGACCCACTCTTGGGCGGCGGCCTGCCGGTTTTAGAGATAACTTGGGCCAGGTTTTTTGCAGGCAGGGCCCATCACAAGAGAGGGGCTAACTTTAAGAGGTAAGAAGCAGACTTCCCCAACCAATACCACGGGCCGGCGGTTGGTACAATGGTGTCCACCACCCCAGTAAGGGTGATGTACACTATACCAAAAAGCTTGCTGGTATGATTGGTTGGCAGGTCAGGGGAAGAGGCTGGCATTGGTTTTGGTGTTACAGGTGGTTCCATATAAACGTTGTAGGGTGGGAGGTAGTTGAATTTTCCTCTAAATAACTTGGGGGGTAGAGAATTTCAACAGGCCTTGGCGGTTGTATCTGACAGCGGATTGGATGCAGGCTAATGGGTCAAGTTTGATGATTTTCTCTGGTGTGTAATCATTATATTTGGGCTTTAATGGGTAATCAGTAAAATAAACAGTCCCAAAAGGAGCACCAGGTAGATAGAAAACTACAGGCAGAGGGGCAGGAGGGCCAGGAGATCTTGAATTTAACTTATAGACGGCAAATACAAAATAAGGTAATAGTTGTATGAGCCAAAGTAACATAACCTTTATTCAAAAATAGCAATAAGTTTGGAGCACGGGGTCCTTTGGTCTATATAGCTCCCCACCTCCAAACTTAACATTTTCCATGGGTTCATCAGGGCATTGGGGGAAGCTGGGCCGGAGGAATTGGGTACTTGGGTCTGAAAGCAGCAAAATGGCGCTCAGCCCGGGAGTTCTTTCATTGGTCAAAAATCTTGATTTGGCTACCTGATTGACTTGCTTTAGCATCATGGTCATGGGGCTGGGCCGCAGGCCTGTGTCTCTTTCCTGGGTAGGCTCCTGATTGATTGCTTGAGAGGACTTCAAACTCATGAAGCTTACATAGGCGCTATCTCTGCCTTCATTAGGCAATTCAAGAGGCTCCTCTTTGGGCACCACTATGGTTGGGCTGGTGTCGGTATTCTGGCTTTGGGAATTCACAGGAGCCTCATCTTACAGGGGTTCAATCCCCAAAAAACACAGGCAGGCAGCTCAACAGTCCATAGGCCCGGCAGCCCGTAGGGATCCAGGGCCGGGGTTCAAATCCTGCTCCTGGGCCTGGGTTTCCAGAGGGGAAGAATTGTCAATCTTGACAATCATGGGGAATCTTCAAGAAGAGTTCCCACCTGGCACCCCAATGGACATCCAAGAGAAAGTCCTTAAGAACAAACATCTGTTCAAAAACATATATAGCACATTGCACTGAATCCTTCCAAATGGTGACACCAAACCTTACATCCTGTCAACACAAAAAATTGACACAATCCTCTGATATCACAGAGACTTGGGACACACCTGCAGTAGAAACTTGCATGAATATTGTCAGGAATGACAATTTGGATGCTCATGAATCCCAAAATAGGGAACCAGAGTCAAACCCTAGACAAAGCCCTTCACAGATTGCCAGACCCATAGGCTGGGAACCTGATAACCCACTACTGATTGATAAAGTTGTTGCCAGCCCACCAGGACCCAAACCTTTAACTGTCACACAGGATTCTGCAAACAAACTGCCAGTGCAAGATGCCAAGAATTTCCCTGAGGTGCCAACGCCTGACACTGGCGGTTTGCTTAGTGAAATACACAAGTTTCTCTATGAGAGTTATTCCAAACTCCCCCAAAGCCCTGGGGGAGGCACTGAACCCAAGGAGGCACTCAATACCCAAATTAATAAACAGAAGAATTTGAAGTCTTCTCATCCCAAAGCGGCCAGTGGCAAACCGCCAGTGCCAAGCGCCACACTGCTATCTAAGACCCCTGATGCCAACCTGCCCAAGCCCAGAAAACCCAACCAGGAAATGAAGCCTGGCAGTGTGGTATAAATACCTGCCAGGCCGAGATCAATCCCCATCATCATTTTTAAATAAAGATTATGAGATATTGTTTTCCCCAATTATTGCTGTATTTTATTCTTGTCATCTGCCAGTTAACTCAAAGATCATCTGAACCCCCTGCCAGCCTGCCAGCTACGTACTGCATGCCAGGTGTTCCCTTTGGTCCTGTCTATTTCACAAAGTACCCCTTAAAGCCTGAGTACAAGGACTACGCTGCTGACAGCATACTAGCCCAAGATTCCTTGGTCAGAACTACAGAGTTTTTCAGATACAACCAAAAGGGCCCTTGGTATGTTACCAAACCCTGCCTGTTCAGAGATATATACAACTTCCTTCCTGCCTACCAATTAGACATGGAACCATCTGTCACCCCCAAACCAATGCCTGCCTCCGCTGCTGAGCTCCTGCTGGACCATACCAACAAGCTTTTTGGAATTGTATATATTACTCTCACAAGAGTAATAGATACTATTGTCCCGCCACCAGTCCATGGTTGTGGGTGGGCAAGTCAATGTCCTACCTCATTAAGTTAGTGCCAATCCTTTGGTGGGCCCTGCCCACCCAGTCTGCAACCTGCCAGTTCCCAAACGCTAGCAAGCCGGCAGATCAGGGTTGGTTTCCTGAAAAATATCTCAAACACACTACTGGTGGCCCAACATGTTAGAAGATATCTGGGAAGTATTAGAACAATGTAAAGTTGTGAAAAGCATACCTGAACCAAGGCACCACTCAAATCAGTAGCACCAGTATCCATCACACGACCCTTCAAGGTGTGGTCACTGGGTATTGTGGGACTGATGCCTGACAAGAACAAATGAAAAAAAGTACATCATAACAGCTATCAACTATGCCACCAGATGGCCTGTAGCGCAAACTTCAAAGGAACATAAAGGCAATAATAAAAGACGGTTTATTGGGAAAGAAATAATAGCTAAGTTTGGAAAACCCAACCTCCTGATCACAGACAGAGGCACCAAACTCAAGGCCATTGACACCAATATTTACTTTTCCAAGAACGGGATAAAACATATCATTATCAGCCCATACCACCCATAAGCAAATGTATGAGTTTAACCACTAAATGGCTCACTAGTAGAAGCCCTCAGTAAGTTATCTGCTAACAATCCAAAAGACTGGTTTGACATGCTATCAACAGCACTCATGGTGTGCAGAACATGAGTCAATTGTAACACAGGCAAAAGCCCATGCAAAATTGTCTATGGGCAGAAGACTGCCCTTGTTAGTACTACTGCAAGGCCACAGTTACCTATATCAAAAAAGGCGCCCAACAACAGTGACTCCAACATACAGCGTGCTAAAAAAGACCAAGGAGATATGCAACAAAAAATATTGAAAGAGAGGCAATCCCACTGCATCAGGAAAGATTCCAAGTCAGGGGGAAAATCTGGGTTATCAACCATGACTAGCACAAGTTGGATCCAGGACTATGTGGGCCAGTCATTGTCATGGAGGTCAACCCCAACAATACCTACCTCATCAAAGGAATTGGCGCCCAAACTGAACTGAAACACATGCACCATGATCAACTCCGCCTGTGCAAAGCAAGAACAGCTCATTGCAACTCCATACTCCCTGTCCCCAACGCTAAACTAGACCAATACCAAGCCTGTATCCCCAACACTCTCAAGAAAATTCCCAAGGCTCTGCCTTCCAGAACCCCAGGGGGAGATGTCACACCATCTTTGATTACTCCCTCTTGGGGAATTAACACCCCAAGTAGTTCACTAAATGGCCCACCACACAACTCACCAACTAATCATTAACTTGATGGCACTCCTATCATTTGCCCATTTATTCCAGGGATCAAACAATCCATATACTAAAAGGAACACAACTTAAATAAGCCTCATGACTTAAGAAGAACATTACTCAGATAAGCCCCATGACCTCCATGATGTACATGGACCGTATGTGGCTTTCCATGATACTATATATTATTATATTTTCATATCCAATAAAGTATCATTCTCTTCTTAATTTCCCCTTGATTTTGTTTATTATACTTCCCAGAAGTATATACTTGACAAGGGGTTATAAATAGCTTTATTCAAACAGAAGGAATATCTTGTTAGAAACTTTCTGTGATATGACTTGATCTTGGTATTTTCCTTGCTCTTGCTGCTGTCCTTGCCCTGGTCATTTTCCTTGCTCTTGCTCTGGCTTTGTCTCTACTATTCTTGGGTTTCTCCCATCTCTTTCCTTGTCTAGTTAATCACTCCTTATATATAGCTCCTTGTTTGAGTCTGATTCTTTTCTGAGCTGTTTTTCCTTCAAGACTTAAATTATTATGTTTTTCCTTTTCTATAATAAATTAAGCTTCTAGACTTACTATGGCTAATCTCAGATGACTTCTCTTTATCAGTGCTCTATTTATTAAGCTTTTCCTTATTCTACAAACAAAAAGTATTATTATAATAAGCCTCACATTCCAGCCAATCAGAGGACTAAATTACTCTTCCTCTTTTGAAGTGCTTTGTGTTTCTCTTTGGTTTTTCTTTTTGCTCTTATAGAGCATCATCAACTAACAGCAAATGCCATAAATATGTGCTTTTCAGTTTGAACAATTCCCTTGTTTCCCTTGATGCTTCTCTATGTCTTAATTTCATTTTTTCTTTATATAAAACATAAGTAATTTGTTAACCTGTGTTTTCTTCAACATTTCAGACCAATTTTACTGTTGTTGCCTGAACACAGCAAAACTCTTTGCAGCTACTGTCTTGCTACTGCTCTGAACTATTACAAAAATAATTTTTTCTCTGCTTTCAACTTTTCTCTGTTCTGTTTTCAGTCTCTTCTTCCCTGCATTCTGGCCTTTTTATTTAAATAAAACTTTATTTTTTAATTATTGTGTTATTTTATTTACCTTGTTCTATTATATTTCTATTTTTCTTTTATATATTTCAATCTCTCTTAATCTTACAAGTTTATTCTTTAATATCTTTCTTTTTTATATTCTATTTGTCATTTTCTAGAAGCATCCTAGGTGATTTATCCCTAAGCTCTCTCTTCTTTCTCTCTGTTGGGAACTAAGGATGACTTATGCTGTAAATCCAATTTCCAGGTACTTTTGATTAATCTGGCATGTAGTCCAGTGGACATGATTTGGCATTTAAACTGTCTGTATGTCAATACTTTGTTGACATGCAGAAAGTCAACTATAATGCGGCACTTAGGCCAAAGCCTACTAGAAAATTGGAAAAAAACTAATTTTTATATTATATTGTATAGCTGGAATTGATAATCAATGAGAACACAAAGCAAAGTTGGCATCAATTAATAATAGGCTTTATTTTTTATAAAAAATAAGAATAAAAAATTATTAAAAATACCAAATTATTATAATAATAATTTAAGCCCAACTTCAATAAAAATCTACACAATGTCAACATAATGTTGCAACATCTTCAATTACTCCCTCTTGGGGAATTAACACCCCAAGTGAATCACTGAGCAGCTCACCAAGTGGTTCATCACCCAGCCAATAAACTGGTGGCACCATTATCAGTTAACCATCTATGACAGGGATCACTCAATCCAGGTCCTAAATGGAACACAACTTGATTAAGCCTTGTGATTCAAGAGGAACATTACTCAGATAAGCCCTGTGACCGCCATGGCGTACATGGACAACCAGTGGCTTATCATGATACTATATATTAACCTATATTCATATTCAATAAAGTATCATTATCTTCTTAATCTTCCCCTTTATTTTGTTTATTATACTTCCCAGAAGTATATACACAACAATAAATTAACAGTTTCTTATATTTCTTAATAAAAATACACATATCCTGGAATATTTTCACATATAAATAGATATTTATATTTATATTTGACCTTTTTTCATAGTTGTTTGGTATATAGTGGGTGAAAATTCCAAGATTTGTTGTATATTATATTATTGTTTTTTATAGCTTTGAAACCATTGGACATGTTTGAGTAAACCCCTAAATATGGGATTAAGCTAGTTTGTATATGTTAAAACTAGGATTTATATAGTATCATTTTATGCCAACACAAAGAAAAACTAATAAAAAAGCAAAAGTGAGACAAGGGGAATTAGTTAAGCAAACAAAGTGACATAATTTAAGCAAGATTTAATAGTAGCTCCACTATAAAAGAAGGCTGACACTGAAAAAGTTAACATATTCACTGGTTTAATAAGCAAAAGATACAGCTTAACAATTTCAACTTACAGAATGGTAAAGCTTAGAGCCCCAAAACTTAACATAATAATAAAACTACTACTTACAGCATGTAGTTCTTAGTATTTAAAAGCTATATGAATATAACCTTATTATAGCCCAAACCCCAAACAGCCTATTTTCAGACTAGATTTCAAATCCAATCTTAATTTAATTAAGGTTTATATGTTTTTTACATAGTGATTTACCTCAATAATGCTGACTGTCTACAAGTCAACTGTCAGAATTAACACAATATTTTAGGCAAACTGTCTATAATCAAAAAATTTCTACATGTAAACACTTTAAATGTTGACACAACATTTAAATGTAGTTTTGTCCAATTTTTTTAATAAAAAGCCTCAGAACTGAATATCTTAATAATATTGAAGGTTTTTTTTGCATATTCTATATAATAATTCTCCACAACTTGTTATATTTTCAGCTTTAACTTTCATTTGTCTATACTTTACTCACAAGTATTTCTCTAACCCCTTTTTTATAGGATAAATCAAAGAAACACCAGCCTAATAAGAAACAACCCAATAAACTCTGCCAAGAAAACTGTTAAGCCTAAGGCTTCTTCTTATACAAATAAATTGGCTAGAAACATCCTAAAAAGGATGAACAAAAAGAAAAACCCCAAAACCTTCAGCTTCTGAGATGGACTCTGATGATGGTTTTGCCTCCCATAGCTGGTATGAGTCTGAGGGAGATGAAGATCCCATCAGCTAGAAGAAAGAAAAGGAAAGCTTCAAGTCCTCTCCTTAACCCTCTCCTGATTAACACAAATATGATGAGTAATATGAGTACTTTCCTGGTTTTTAAAACGCGCCTCCCAGGCCATGGGATGCAATAAAAGCCCATAATATTTGCAATGTTAAGGGCCCCTTCAAGATCCCAAAGAGACTTCAAAAATATTTTCCATTGATGTCAGTCAAAGGTGGGTCAAACATGATCAGTGATAGCTATGTGTTTAACTGCAATAATTAGAAGCAAGGAAACAATAGCAAACATTTCACATGTGAAGACAGAAGCTTTCCTGCACGCCTAAACACCCAAGGTTGGGATAAAATTACCTTGTAAAAGGGGGAACATACCTGCATGCCTCCAATCACTTTGATTGAGAAGCTGCTCAAGTGATACCTATTCCAAATTATCCCAGTATCAAAAGACATCAAAGCAACTCACCTGGAAGTAAAGGCCACCAAGCACTTGAGCAAAGAGAACATTAAAATTGTCCCTGGCTGTGAACAACTTGTTAAGTATATCTGTGATAGGCGCCAAGAGCTAAACCCAATTGAAAAAAGTGCATCCTAACTAAAAGACCTGATCCTTAATCCTGAGTTGCAGGTAACCCAAGACAATGAACTGTTCCTTCTTCAAAATGATTGACCTGGTGCAAAAAACAGAATCATTTGTTATTCTACCTATAAGAATCTAGAGCAACTGTGTGCCACTGAGACTTGGCTCTTTTTATGGGATATTTGCAACATGCCCTAAGTTATTCTATCAGCTATGGGTAGGGCATGCCCAGCTTGATGATAAAACCATCCTTTTTCTATAGTTCTTCCTTCTTGGAGCCTCAGAGGAGGTATACCTACATAGCATCCAAGGTTGTACAGGAGGGGCGTAAATCTATTCCCACTTTAGCTGGCAAGGATCCTGGCCCGTCAACAGGGGCTGATCCTGACACTGCAGATAAAGATGAGGTCACCCTAGCTGCTGAAGAGAAGGAATATGATAGAGCCCTTGGCACCAAAATAACTATCATGAATTATGAGACATCCTAATACAGCACCTTTGAAAAAAACTTTAATGGTGAGGTACAAGGGTGTTTATTTATTACTGACAGGCTATTAATTGACGCCTTAAGGGCAAGACCCTCTTCAGCTCTCTAACACAACATGATACAAATGTTAAATGTAAGTTTCTGATTCAGAAGTTTGTTGCTCTTGCATTTATTAAGCCTGAGCATGTTGGCTAAGGATTTGAAATTCTCTTCAATGACCCTTATGCCTTGAGCCATGAAGCTGAGTTACAGCCCTTCTTTGACTACTATAAGCAACAGTGGTTGGGGCGCAAGGTGACCAGTTTCAGGGGCAATCCAACTGCAAAGTCCAACTGGAATTGCTACCAGGCTGTCATCAAGGATGAAATGAAGACAAAATTGTGCCTTTAAAACTGACATAAACATCTAAAGTCCTCCTTTGGTGTGAATCCCAGATACAACACCTTCTTTGAGCACCTTAAGGCTGAACATAAGAAGACTGTCTCCTCTCATTAGAATATGTAAGTAAGGGCTCCAAAAAAGAGAATAAAGGGAAATATAGTATTTACAAAGAGCAGATAAAGACAGCTGTCAAGAATAAGTACAAGCTATCTCAGATTGGAGATCAGATAAGCAAGATTGCCACTGTACTCTCTTGCAGCAAACCTTCAACTTAGTTTATAATAAACATTTTTGGCTCTTTCTGATATTCTATTTTAGAATTATATGTTAAAAATAATAATATCATTTAACTAGATAATTAAAATTAAAATTTTAGAAAGAATTAATAGTTTTTATAAAATATTTTTATGCTAGAGCCTTGATTATCTAGCTTAAATATTTGTTTAGTACAAAAGTATATGTAATTTTGGGTTGAAGTTATATAAAATATTCTTAAAAATAAGTATTTATCTTTAGTTTTTTATTCAATATAATTGATTTTCATTGAGGGTTTTTAAAAAAGTTTAAGCCCTTTTAGTAAGGTAAATAAAATAATTTTATTGTAAAAACAGTTAATTCATAGTAAATTATTTTTGAAATGTATTTTTATTAAATTTACAATTAATTTTTTTGCATTATTAAAATTTAATTTTTGGTTTCTACATGAGCATATTACTCTAAAAAATTGTTTTGAGCTTAATTTTTACTAGGTGAAATATTCAGAATTTGGTTTTTTGTTTGTTAAAAAAGTGTCAATTTTCAGTAGGCTACATGATAATAAACTTTATCTGGACTTTTCTGATGTGTTACCTGGATATAAAACTCTTTTTGACAATTTTCATGCAGACAGTTGACATGCAGACAGTTTAAATGCAAACTGTTGCTGTCAAGTGTTGTAACTGAGATTACTCCCCTGCCTGATAGTGTTTCTCACAATACACAGGGGTGTTCAAAAGAGACGCCCCATGATGTGACTAACATTATAAGAGATCCTGTGGCCAATGTCAAATTATGGACACTATCTCCTAATTAGAAGTGCTACCAATTTGATGCACTGAAATCTTGCTTAAGATATTCCCAGCCCAAAACCTTATACTGAACCTGCCACAGTGTCACCCCTGATGGACTTGTGGCCCCCAAATATAGTATATCAGCTTTATTGTTCCTAAAATAAACATATCTCACTCATATTCTTGTCCTCTCTATTTGAACTGCTGTCTTCCACAATCTAAATACTGAAGTATTATTGGTTCAGTTTTAACACAGGTAGCAAGACTGTTTATCAACAAGATGCACAATTGCAGCTAACTCCTTGTCATGGATGGGATAGTGTTATTTGATTTTAGTGAGTTTCTGGTAATCTTAAGCTACTTTAAGAAAGGCACCTTCATTGGTTTCCACCTGCATCATGCTCTATGGCCCAATATAAAGCATCAGTTTTGAGTTCATACTGACAGTTTTGGTTGGGGAACTGTAGGTTGGGTGTGGTGATGACTTTCTGTTTGAGTTTTTTGAAGGCTTAATCTCTTGTAGGTGTCTATTAAAACCTTTTTTTAGTTTTGATTAACTTGATAAAGAAACAAATAAGTTCCTCACAGTTTGGGATAAACTCAACTAGCACACAAACATTACCAGGAAGATGAACACATGACTAACATTGGTAGGAAGGGGCATGATAGTGATTACCTTGATTTTGGCAGGTTTGGGTTTAATTCCTTCAGCTGAGATGGTGTATCCCAGAAACATTAATTCTAAATGTAGGAACTCACATTTAGAGGGTTTTGCCTTTACCTGATATTTGTGAAGGATATTGAGGACAGCCTGAAGGTTTTGTAGATGTCTATCTTGATCCTATGTAGTGGATCTTAGACCATAAAATCTGACTTACCATACTTGTTTTTATTGAGACTCTTATTGCTGGACCCTTCTTGCAGCAAGGCTTTGGTGAGCTTTGTCTCAAGAGAGGCAATTTTCTGGTTTAGCAGTTTATTCTTCTCCTCAATCTTGTCATTATTTCCATACTCTTCCTTCACAGAGTTTGAGACCTTTGATTTCTCTATCTACTGCATTCTTCATTTGATGAAAAATCTTGTTGAACCCTAACAATAGGTTCAGCAGATCCTAAGCATAGACTTGGTTTCACGAGTGGGTGTTCATAACTAAGCAAAGTATTCTTTAAATAAAGTTCCTCAAAATCAGACTTGACTTGAATTGGCCAATGACTCCTTTTGAGAACATCTTTGCTAAATTCTTCAAGGGCCTCCCAGGCATCCTCTAGGGACCTTTTGGGAACCTCTTTACGGGCAGCAGCAGTTTCTAATCTAAGAACCCCAAACTTGGCTTTTAAATAATGATTGTGAAGGCATAAATGGAAAAGAAAGATGAGGGGTGCGTCAGACTTTGACTTGAATATATATATTAATGTTTATCTGTTTTATCTTATAACCATTTGGGGTATATTTGGTTGAAACCCTCTGGTTAAGTTATCACCCCTGGATTCCAATCATGTGGCTTATGACATAACATTGTCATCCAAATCCAAGATATTTTACCCAAAAGATCTTCACACTCCCAATCTATGAGAATGTGCCTAATACATTTAGGAATCACATGATTCCTTTTGTTGCAATGTATTGTTTTGATTTGAAGTGTTCCTAGCTCCCGGTGCCAAACCCTGTGGAGTTTATCCAATCCTGATCTAAGCTGTCATTATTTCAAATGAGAACCAGATGATCAAACCTAAATACCAGGACCCCATTTTCCACATTTAGTTATTCCTGTTAATTGATCTCTTGTCAATTATATTAATCAACCTTTACAATTAATTAATTTGATTCAAAGACAACAAGTCTTTAATTGTGTTGCAACCAAGATTCCCTCTTGCCTGCCAACATATCTCACAATACACAGGGGGCGCTCAACAAGTCACCCCATGACATATCTAATAGCATGGATCAATCTGAAGGTGAGGTAAAATGGGGTGACTTGTTGAGCGCCCCCTGTGTATGTTGGCAGGCAGAAAGAAGAATCTTGAGTTTACAGCCTGTTAAAACTTGTTGTCTTTGAATCATTACGTTAATTGTAAAAAGATTGATTAATAATTGACAAAGAAGTCAATTAACGGGAATAACTAAATGTGGAAAATGGGGTCTAATATTTAGGTTTGATCATCTGGTTCTCATTTGAAAACAATGACAGCTTAGATCAGGATGGATAAACTCCCACAGGGGGTTGGCACTAAAACTGGAACACTTCAAATCAAAACAATACATTGCAACAAAGAAAGTCAAATGTGATTCTAAATGTATTAGGCACATTCTCATAGACAGAGTGTGAAGATCTTTTTGGGTAAAACGCTTGGTTGGATGACTGTGTTATGTCATAGCCACATGATTGGAATCAGGGGCCAGAGAGAATTTCAACCAAATTTCCCAAATAATTATAGATAAAAACAGATAAACGATAATATATATATTCAAGTCAAAGTCTGACGCTTTCCCTCATCTTTCTTTCCATTTAATACCTTCACAATCATTATTTAAAAAAGCCAAGTTATAGATTAGAACTGCTGCTGCCCGTAAAATTTTAAAGATCCCTAGAGAGATGCCTGGAAGCAAGGTGTTCTCAAAAGAAGTCATTAGTCAAAGTCTGAAGTCTGTTTTGAGAACTTATTTAGAATGCTAGCAAGAATGAGTTGCCCTCATGGAAACCAAGTCTATGCTAGGATCTGCTGAACCTGTTGTTAGGTTCAACAAGATTTTCCATCAGAATGAGAATGCGTGAATTAGAGAATCAAAGATCTCCAGGCTCTGTGAAGAAAAGAGCAATGGA
This sequence comes from Entomophthora muscae, assembly GCA_014839935.2. Lineage (NCBI taxonomy): Eukaryota > Fungi > Entomophthoromycota > Entomophthoromycetes > Entomophthorales > Entomophthoraceae > Entomophthora > Entomophthora muscae. The sequence goes on along the minus strand of QTSX02004561.1, from coordinate 1,140 downwards.
AGGCAATGACAAGATTGAGGAGTGAAAGCTGCTGAAACCGAGAATTTGCATAATAACGGACAAAGAAATGCGAAATTGCTAACTTAAAATATCGTAAAACACAAGTATGTGAGTCAAATTTTCTCAGTCTCGTCCACTTACATGGATCAGATAGACATCTACAAAACCTTCAGGCTGTCCTCAATATCCTTGCAAATATCAGGTAAAGGCAAGGCCTAAAATGAGTTCTGTGCAAATTGTCTGCCGAGAAAAACCTCTCCAAATCAAGGTAATCACTATCATGCCCCTTCCTACCAATGTTAGTCATGTGTTCACTTCTGTGTAATATTTGTGTGCTGGTGTCCCAAACTGTGAGCACTGACGATCTTTCTTTATCAAGTTAATCAAGGTTTTAATGTTTAAAGCCTTCAAAAAATATGAAAGTCATCACCACACCTACAGTTCCCCAACCAAAACTGTCAGTATAGAAACTGATAACACTGGGCCGTAAGCATGATGCGAGGTGAAACCAATGAAGGTAGCATAGGAAATTGGCAAGATTACCGAAACTCACTAAAGATCAAATAACTATCCCATCCATGACAAAAAATTAATACAGTGTGCATCTTGTTATTAAAACAGTCTTGCTACCTGTGTTAAAACTAGGCCGTAATACTTCGAATAGTAATTATGAAGATAATGATCAAGAATATGAGTGAATATGTTTATTTTAGGAACAATAAAGCGATATACTATATTTGGGGGCCACAAGTCCATCGAAATTGTTTTTGTAGCAGGTTCGAGTATAAGGTTTGGGTAAAGTATCTTAAGCAAGATTTCAGTGCATCAAATTATTAGCACTTCTAATTAGGAGATAGTGTCCATGGTGACATTGGCCGCAAAGAATCTCTTTATGTATTAGTCACATCATGGGAGCGTCTCTTTGTTTGTATTGTGAGAACGTGAGAGAGTAATCTCAGTTACAACCTTGACAGCAACAGTTTGCATTTAAACTGTCTGCATGTCAACTTTGTGTTAGAAATTGTCAAGGATTTTTATATCAGGTAATACGTAAGAAAAGTCAGATAAATGTAATACGAAAATTGACACTTTTAACAAACAAGGCGAATTCTGAATATTTCACCTAGTAAAAATTAAGCT
>QTSX02004560.1:0-77512 GCA_014839935.2 Entomophthora muscae | reverse complement strand
CCGTTGTGACTCTGTGCCGCGCCTCAGATCACAACCCATGCAGAACCCATGAGCTACTCACCAAGCCTTCTCTTTTTCCTGAGAGAATGAACCCACTACCCAGTTTAGGGATCACTCCTGGGTTTAGGGGGTTTCTCTTTGGTGTTGGCCTTAGGGGGGAGTACCTGGATGGCAGCCACCTGGGTGGGTCGCTTGGCCAGGGTCTCCTTGTAGCGTCCACCCCAAGCTTGCACTTCCTCAATTACTTCCTCATAGGTTTCAGGGAGTTTATGGTTAAGTAGGAACTCCTGAACTTGTGGGGAGAGTCCAGTGTAGTAGAGATAGCAAGCTTCATTGTCATCTAGTTGAAGAGCCTTTTTAAGCAGGGAAAACTTCTTGATGTAACTGGTTGTGGAAGGAGTTCCTTGTTGGAGGAAATATAGCTTGTGTCAGGTGTCATTTATGTCTTCAGGTGAGCTGACTGAGTCTAGTAATCTTTGACTAAAGGCCTGGAAGTCATGACGTAAGTTGGGCTCCTTGAGGTTGACTGCCGCAAACCAGTTTGTTGTTGACTGGTGAGTTGTTTAGCCACATGGAGCACCTTCTGAACATCTGTGGTGTACTTGGAGAGTTCAGATTCAAATATTGTGTGAGAGAATGAGAGCAGGGTGAAGATGGCATGCTTCTCACTGGAATGAATGATGGCCTTGAATAGATGGTTAAGGACCACATTCTGTACTTGGTGGGTAGCCAGTGGATGAGTCTTATCTCCTCTAGGCTGGGGAGTTTGGAAACATATAAGGCAGGTGTAACAGGTAGTTTTGAGTGCAACCAGGGAGGTCACACACAAGAGAGTCAGGTATTTGATCAATGTTGTTACTGAGGCTTGCTGGGATAGCCCCAGTGGGGGTGCTATTATACTGTAATACCCTGATATGGTAGGTACTACTTGCAGCAGGTATGGCAGGAGGTTGGCAAATTGGAAATCAGTCAGGGTGGTGACAATCAGGTAGATGGTCATCAACCAGCGGAGGACCTTAGTGTGGATGTTGTATCTCCTGAAGCTCCTGTCAAAGTAGGTTAACACATAGTACATGGAGGTGTACACTGCAATAGACAGTGTGGAATGCGGAGACACCAGGGAAGGCCAGGAACCAGTATGGGAGGAGTTGAGTTGTCCAGGGTCATAGTGGGGACCATGACCTAACCCTTCTGATGATTATCCAAAGAGCTCTGGTCCCTGTTGATAGCCTCCAATCCCAAGTCAATCTGTAAGCACAGCTGTGAATATGAGATGGTTCATCTTCCTTGGATTGGAGGGGTTTGGCTGGGGCTAACTAGTGAAAGTTGATTTAAGTTTTAAGTGAGATTTAGCTTTATTGAGGGTATTAAGATCAATAATAGCACAAGCTATTGCTGAGGAGGGGTCCCTTATTTATAGTGCATCCCACTGTGCAAGGTTTTGAAAGTGGGAATGAAAGCAAGGGATTGGGGACCCCAAAAGTTTGGGACATGGAATTGGGGTTTGATAAGGTGGCCAAATTCTTGTTCTTTGGCAATCTGTTGGGTTTTTAGCCATTCTTGACTAGAGACAATGATCTCTCCTGGTCATGTGGTCAGGTGGTGTTGACAACTCATGGGATTTCCAGGATCTATTTTTGTCTTGGAAGCCATGGTGTGGTTGGGGTCTAGACTCAAACTAACCTGTGCCTCAGAATCCCATTGGTCATGGGTAGAATTGCTGCTCACACCTGAAACTTGAATTTGGCCTTCTTCTGTTGGGCCAGAATAGTCTCTGGAATCTGGATCCTTAATTTACCCTTCTTCTGAAGGGCAGGAATTATTCAACAATTTTTCCTGCAGCCAGGGACTTTTCAGATTGGCTGGGGGCTGGGTGGGCAAGCGGGTGCCTGGCAGGGCCCAGGCTGGCAGGAGGCCTGCTGACAGCTGGCTGGGTGCTGGGGGGTGTGGCAGGCGCCTACAAGGGTGATAAAATATTCTGGCATTTATTTAATTCCATTTTCCCATTATTTGATTTTTATTTCCCCCATTAAAGGGAGAAAATCCCTATTGGATTTTTGACTCTTGACAGGGTACCCCTCCATTGTTTTCCAACATTGTCCCCCAATAATTTTTGGTTTATGTCAGGAATATTCCTGACAATTTGACACCTTTAAGGAATCAAGGGTCTTTGTACTGCCTGGATGTAAAGCAGGATTTGTTGGACCGGTTTCCAACAAGACTACTTCATCCCCAGTTCTAGATCCAGGGAAGCCCAGTCATCTGGCTTGGCCTTGTAAGATGGTTCCAGATTGTTTTCTGAGCCAAAAGGTTTACCAAAGATGTGTGTATATTGTTTCTCTGACAGCCACTGCTGCTTGTCCTCCTTTGTGGTGCCTACTGAAGTACAAAGTTCCAACCCCCATTCACACTGCCTCTGATTCCCTGTTCCCCCAATGTTGGCAACCCCTCACTTTTCTGTGAGATATAGTTGGGTTATATTGCAGTAAAGAGACGCTGTTACTCAGTTAATCAACTGCTCTGCCCACTTGGGTGTCACTATCCTGCTACCTGTACCGTTGTTGATAAAGATGGGTTTAATGGTGAATTACATGTGCAATGGGTAGGATATGCTTCCATCTGTGTGTGGTGCTAAGTCTGATCCAAAGGTAATCCCTTGCCTCACCGCTTGGCTAGAAAGATCACCATGCTATCATCCCACTCCCACAAGACAAAGGGATCCAGTTAAGATGACAATCCCCCAGAGCAGGAATGTATAGTGTGATTAATTGTGCACTGCTTGGGGCTGGCAGAGTACCTGTTGGGCCATTGGTGTTTTGGGGTATGTCAACTGTCGTGTTTGGCTCCAGGGGACAACATCCTGGAGGACACAGCAGGAAATCTTTATTACAAAAGATTTGAGGTTCAAAGCTAGCCTTGGGTTAGCCTTCAGGGTAAAATTAAGGGCACATACCTTAATTTCCTGGAAAACAATATGTAAAAGTCCTTTTGGCAGAAAGGACAGGAAAAGCTTGAAGATTATAAAAGCCAACACAAATGTGGATAAACTTGTCTTTATTAGGAGTAATGATTCTACTTTAAATAGTTGACAAGAAGTGGGGATCACTCAATAGGAAAACAGAGTGGCTGAGGGGATCACACTGGGATGAGGTCATACTAGGATCAGCCAAGGGCAGGTATGATAATCCGGAATGGGTGGACATTGAACCAGACTCATTTTCAGAAGGTGAGGAATTCCCAAACTCAAAGGCAAAACCAGTCAAATCTTTGCAACTATCAATATTTGAAGGGCAAATCAAAATAGCATTAATAGCGCAATTTACAACAGCAACCATACCATTGCAAGGTCCCAAACTTGACTCCCAGCCCCAGCTCTGTGCTGAACCAGCCTGGGACAGTAACCACTGTGGAGCACTGGCTTGAGGTTGAAGAGCATATAGCTCCCCCTCTTCCCCCAAAAAGGCAGGGCCAGATAGGTGATGATATCTTGGCTCTTACAGTACTGATCCTGGTTTGATTCAAGGGCAGCCAGGCAACCACTAATACCTGGCCTTCTGTATTTAAAGGCTATTCAGCAAATAATTGTGGGATCTAGGATAAACCTCGGCATTTGGGCCTCACTGCCCTGGCCCAAGATGCCCCCAACAGCATGCTGGCATACATACAAATAGCACCCCAGCACACATGAGAGCCTATGCGCAACAGTCTCTGCAGTGCAAAAGCAGCTGCCAACAACCTCAACCTGCCAGGGATTGGTGAGGCCTGCATGCCACAAACCCCAAAAAGGTAGCCTTATGGGTGAACCTGTAAATCATAAACATTGGGAAGGGGTTGAGCAGGGAAGAAATTTACCCCTGCATGGTTGCCCAACTGTTTGGTTGCAGGATTTGTTTGTTGGTGTGGCACCTTTTTGGACAGGGCCCAAACGTGCTGTAGTGTAGCTGCAAATGATATGCTGCCCCCACACACACAGATGCAGGTAGTTCCAAACATATCCCAGGTGCCACTGAAGGGGATGACATCAAACCCATTGGTGGCCCAGGGATTGGATGTCCCACCAGGTAGGTATAAATATGAGGAGGGAAACCTTCCTTGATGTTGGAACCATTGTAACAAAAGCCATGCACAGCAGGAGTCTTTACCATCTGCAGGGATCCACTCCTTCTGTACTAATCTATCCCTTTTAGCTGTGTTGCTGAGAGAACCCCACCAACAATGCCTGTGGTACTCTTACTCCTAGGAGGTCACCAAGGTGTGTCCTGGGTCAAATCCAAGGACTGGCTGGGTTAGGGTTGTCATCCTCAGAGACATTTGTTCAATGGAAATGACATTCCCCCCAATCATCACTGGCAACTAATAACTAGAGAAAAACGTATTTCACAGCAAAAAATGTGCTACCAAAGCAGCTCCATCATCTAGGAGGCCGTTTGCATGATAATCTTCAGTAAAAGAATTTTCTGGATCTCAAGGTTATTTGTATCGCTTTACTCATTCCTCAACCAGGTGTTTTCCATGAGTGAACAGACTAAGGTTCTGCATCTTATGATCCTCTTAAATAACTTCATAATCATTATCACTAGAGAAGTTTCATGTCACAATAAAGGAGAATAGGTGTCAAGATAGTCTTTATTAACAGAAGGAAGATCCTCTTAGAAACCTTCTTATTTATTACTGTTTTAGAGTCATTTTGAACAGCTACTCCTTCAGAAAGGAATTATTAACGCTTTAGAAGACATCTGGTTACTAGAAACCAACCAGATGTGTAACCATTGAGATGCAGATCCAGTGCTAACTAAGCTCTTTCTAGGAACCAAAATTTTTCAAAAGATCTCCAAAAGACCCTGTAACTTTCCAGCTAGCCTCCTTCTTATAGTTTTCTTTTCCCAATATTTCTGCCTTCAGAATGACTTTCTTTAAAAGCTTAAACCATTGGCACTCACTTTTTCCTAAAATCAATTAAGCTTACACAATTACTTTATCAAAAGCTTAAAGTATTGATTCACTGTTTTCTTGCTTATACTTTAAGCTTTTGGAATCCAACCAAGCATATTCATCAGGAAACATGCCAGAACTCAACCAATAATTGTAGAGCGCAAAACTAGACCATTTATGAAGTTCCACTGCAATTCAACTAGGAAATCTATTTCTACTGCTCAAAGTGTTAAATCTTTACGCACCAAAGCGTTAACTGGTTCACTGTTCCAGCATCAGTCTTCCCTGTATTCAACCTTAACCAATTTAAATAGTAAAGTACTATTTAAATTGTTCTTTTTGATTCCTTTCAACGTTTTCCCCATATACTTGGCAACTGCCAGAATTAACTCATTCTGCAAGTCAACTTACTATATGTCAATAATCAGAATTAAAAATACTTTAATGTCAACAGCATTGAAAAGCCAGAATTAAGTTTTAACTCATGCATACTACTAAATGTCGACACTTTTTTAATAAGCAGAAACCTGTTTCCTGAACATTTTACTTAATAAAAATTAAGCTTCAAGATACTTTTTAGGGTAATGTGACAACATAGATTAAAAAAGTCCATAAAAAATTATACATGAATATTAAAAAATTTCATAAAAATACACTTTTATTTTATTTTACTATGAAATTAGCTATCTTTACTATAATAAATTTTTTCCCACTTATAAAACAAAAAAATTCAATACACAAAAAGGTACTACATAAAATTTCACGTATATTAGCAAAATATAGCAATCAGAAACAGTAATATAAAGTTTTTTCTATATTGAAAACTACAAAAAACATATAACTTACTAGTAAAATACCAATATAGGCCATGTAATACAGTCTAAAGCATCAAACTATCAATAAAAAACCAATGAATTTTAAAAAAGCAGTATCATAAAAGATTAATGATTTATTTAGAATAACTATTTATTTAAAAATATTATACTTAATATATAAGAACTATATAAAAAATTAGGCAATACTCAATAAATTCAATGAAAAGCTAGACTGTAATAACCTGGTTGCCATTAAGAACTGTGGCAATCTTCTTGATGTATTCCCCAATCTCTGAAAGCTTATATTTGGCCTTGACAACGTCCTTGATCTTCTCTTGATACTGTTTCTCTTTGGTGGTTCTCTTCTTCTTGGATGGACAGTTCTCAATATATCTGATGGATGCAGCAGTCTTCCCCTGTTGAACTTTGAGGTGCTCATAGAAGGTGTTGTATCTAGGCTTGATTCCAAAGGAGGACTTGATATACTTATGCCAGCCCTCAAAATATGAAGTAGTTTTTATCTCATCCTTAAGAACTGCCTGGTAGCAGTACCAGTTGGCTTTGGCTCTGGGCTTAGTGACCTTACGTCCAATCCACTGTGGTTCATAATATTCAATGAAAGGGTAGAAGGCACCATCATGTTTCTTGGCATATGGATCCTGGCATAGGAGCTCAAAGGCTTGTCCAGTATGCTCTGGCTTTACAAAGGCTAGTGCTACAAACTGCTGAATTAAGAACTTGCACTTTCCTGATGTATCTAGACGGTGGAGCTTGCTGAGCTCAGGTAGACCCTTTAGTTGCCTGTTGACAGCCTGTTGATAATGGAAAAACACCCCTGTACCTCTCCATCAAAGTTATTTACAAAAGTGTTATACTGGGCAGTTTCATAGTCCATGATTATAGTTGAGGGGCCAAGTGCTTTATCTTGAGCTTCTTTTTCTGCAGCAAGGGTGGCTTCATCCTTTTCATCATCATCTGGATTGGCTCTAGTGTTATGGCCAGGGGGACTCTTTCTATTACTGGGTAGGGCTTTGATGCCCTTCTGAAGGATTTTAAAGGCCCTTGTGTAGATCTCTTCTGTTGCCCCAGGAAGCAGAAAGTAGGTGAATGGGAGCACGTTGCCTTCAATAAGGAAATGTACAACCCATAGTTGGTAAAAAAGGCGGGGGCATACTGCAAAGGTACCATCACATAACCAGGTCTCTGAATCCCTCAACTGCTCCAGGTTCTGTTGTGTAGCATAGCATATAATTCTTGCCTCTGCTATAGGACCATCATCATGTAAAAGTAATACCTCATCACCATTGAACATCTTTAACAACTCTGTCAAGACTAACTCTCCTTGAACCATGGCTGATTTCTTATGGGGGACTAGGTCACAGCGTTTGTCACATATGTACTTCACTAACTGGTTGTGATCAGGGATGAGCTTCAGGTTCTCATTATTTAGGTGTGTGGTGGCCTTAACTGCCAGATCAGAAGCCTTGACATCTTTGGAGACTGGGACCATTTGGTAGAGATACCACTTTAGAAGCTTTTCAATAAGATTTATTGGAGCATTGCATGTGTGCTCTCCTTTTTCACTAGTGACTTTATCCCATCCTTCTGTGTTGATTCTGGCAGCATAGCTTCTATCTTCACATACATAATGCTTGCTTCTTCATGCTCTCTTCTGATTGTTGCAATTGAAAACATAGCCATCACAGACTAAACTTGCACCTCCTTTGACAGACATTAGAGGGAAAAACTGAGGGAACTTCTTTGAGAGCTTAAACTCTCCTTTGACTTTACATATATTGTGAACCTTTAGGGGATCCCATGGGCCAATTGGTGCTTGATGATAGTCAGACAGGTAATCATCAGGATCTTTTTTATTGATACTTGATGAGGAGGATGGAGTGCAGATTTGTTGGGCGGTGGAGGGGAATTATCTGGAGTTGGATTCTTGCACTTTCTGGACTGGGATGAGCTTGATTCCTTGGGACTTGATTCCTTTGAGCTTGATTCATCTGGGCTTGGCTGGGGTTCTGGACTCTTGGGTATCTTCTTTCTTCCTTGCTTGTCTAGTGGAACCTCATCTCCTTCTGATTGGTACCAGCTTGGAGAAGAGGAGGGGGCAGGGGAGGGCTCTTTGCTTTCAGGGTCTAGGGTCTTCTCCTTTGTCTTTTGTTTTGTTGAGAGCTCTTTGGCTGGTTTTTTGTTGGGGTAGGGACTTTGGGCCTTTCCAGAGGCTTTGGGTACTTTCTTGGTTGACTTGGGGTTATTTTGTGGCTTCTTGGAAGATTTGTCCTACAATAATTAGAGTAGAGTTCATAAAGTAATAATAATCATGTGAGACATGAATAAAATTAAATAATTAACACTTGTTTTAAATTTTATTATTAAGTAAATAGTTTCTAGAAGTATAGAAAGTAATTTTAGAGCTATTTTATTATCAAAGAATAGAAAAAACCCATGTTTAAATAAAAAGTTGACATTCTGGTAGTCACAGTAGTCAAAAATATTTAATTTAGTTTGTCAGCATAAAAAACGCTTTAATTTTGATGTTAACATACTGACACTCAGCATTAAAGTGGAAAAACACTATGTAAATCACTTATAAAGCTTGGTTAATATTTTCTGGAGTTGGTTTTTTAAGGCCAAAATTGATTATTTTTAAATTTAAAAAATTAAAGAGTTGCATATGTAACTCATGAAAACTAAATAATAGGGATTGTAGAGGGAAGTCTGAAGTACAGCCCTGGGTACTTTGGCCTGAATTACCATACCATTTTATGTGTGCTTTTTGTTAAGCAGCAGTGTTTTACTAATAAATAAGTGAAGGTGTCAACATTTAGGCAGTCAGCATTCTTTTATAGCAACTCTCCTATTAAATCTTGCTTAAATTATGTCACTTTGTTTGCTTAGCCAAACCCCTTTGTTGCAATTTAGGTGACGTGTTGATTTGATACAAAGTTGACATTATAAATACATATATAATTTCTAGTTTTAACATATGTGTGTTGGCTTAAGTGGACTTCCGGAAATAAGCTATAGTTTATCCAGTTAGTTTAAAATAACAGTAAATATCTAAATAATACAAAGAATGCTCTGAAAGTTGACATATGTCTTTTTTCAATGCTTATCTTAATATATATTTAATAAAAACAGTAGTATAAAACATAAAAAGTAATTATTTTTAGAATATTGTGTATTTTATTAAGAAATTTATAGATTCTTATTTGGGGTCAACATCCAGATATTACTTACTGTAGTCAACCTTAATGTAAAAGTACAAAGAAACTTACATTTTAATAGTAAATTATATTAGTTTTTTGGCTTAAAATTAAGCCTTTGTTTAAATGGTGTCAACATTATGTCTGTTCCTTTTTAATTTTGCAATTCTGACTTAATAATTCACTATGAAAAATTAGCTTAGTTTTGGAAATGCCTGATTCCGGCAGATAAATACCAAAATAATGTTGACTTACTGAATGTTGACAAATTGTTGACATTCAGTAAGTTGACTTGCAGAATGAGTTAATTCTGGCGGTTGCCATATACTTACCAATATAGTAAAGCCCAAGTAAAACATCCCACCAAACCAGGTTGTATCCAGCTCTCATAGCCACATACCTTTACTGTAAATTCAGAACCTAAAGGTAAAAATGTGGGATTGTCAAGTTTTTTTAGTGTGAACTCACCAACTTAATGAAGTAATTTTCATCTCAGAACAATTTTCTTTTTTATATAAAAGGATGAAAAGTATTCCAGTAAGTTGGTGAGTTCACGCAAAAACAATTTGACAATCCCACATTTTTATCTTTAGGTTCTGAATTTAGAGTATCTACCCTAGGAACTCAATAAATAAAACTCTTACCCACAATTACCTCAACATTCCTTCCTGATTTTACTACTAAACCAAAGCAAATCATTCCACTTCTTTCCACCTTGGCAAATCAATTTGGCAAAACCTTGGCTCACTTCTCCAGACCACTAGTCCTTCTGTTCCTTCTAATAGTTCTTCTCCGATAGCCTTCTTCTACTTCTTCTTCTTCTCCTTCTTCTTTGTCCAAAACTGTCCCTTCTCTGCTCTAAGCACAACTACATCTCCTCTGCTTTAACCACAATGGTTCCTTCTGTCAGGGATCCAGCCTGTGGGGGGTTCTTGAGAACTTACAGGCAGACGGCCTGCAGGTCCTGCAGGTAGGGCCCACCACAAGATTGGTGCTAACTTTACAATATAAGATAAAAATTTGCCCAGGAGAGCCCAGGGTCCACTTGCAGGTACCATTGAATCAATCAGGCCGGTGAGAGTGATGTACATAACCCCAAATAACTGAGTGGAGGTGGATTCATTGGTCACAACAGATTCCTGCCGGTGGTTGGGCCGCAGGGTGAGAGGTGGTGTCATTGGAACTAGATAGGCAGGCAAGTAGCTGTACTTGTTGCTGAATAGTAAGGGAGGTATGGTGACTTTGGTTCCTTCTCTATAAATGGTCTCTGTCTCTATAGTTCTGGCCTCTGGGTTGTAGATGAGGATTTCCTCTAGAGTGAACTCCAAATATGCCAGGTTGGGTGGATATTCTAAGAAATGTACCGGGCCAAAGGGAGCTCCTTGTGGACAATATAGTTTGGGTGGTTGGTCCGCAGTTTCTTGGGGTTGATGAGTGTGGGCACAGAACCGCAGGAGGTGGACTGCAAATGAAATAGAACTAAAATCAAATATGGAATAACCTGGTTAAACCAAAGGTTCATGTCACTTTATTGCAAGAATGGCAATGGGCAACTTCCTGGCGGCCCAGGGTATAAGTATACCCATCTGCCAAGGAGAAACTTTTAAAAATTCCTTTGGGCCTGATACTACTGTCTACCAGGATTTTGCGGCCCTCTGTGGCATCCATTGCGGGAGTTATTTCATTGGCTGGTTTGAACTGAGAAAACTCAAATTTCCCTTTCAGGTTGTAGGATTGGTCATCTTTGGGTGGCCTGCATTCCACAGGAAGTTTCTTTGCTTCTTCTGCCACGGTGGCCCAAGTCATTTGGAATATTTGGCTTGGCCTTCACTCTTATTGGTTGGGTTAACAGGAACCTTTGGCATGGGGAGCCTCAATGCAAGTAATTTTAGTTCATCAAGCCTTAGGAGATTCCCTGAAGTCAAATCCTGCTCTGGTTTGAGCCCAGAAAACTGAAGGCTGGTGACCCGCAGGGTATTGGGGGTTGAATCCCGTAATGGGGGTTTTCCCATGAGCATAGTCAACAGGAGTTTGTCATTTGTGACACCTTCTATGCTTTTACCACATCTGTATCTTCTCTGTAAGCCTTCTCATAATTTTTTGGCTAGCCTTTCTTTGTCATCTTCTCTGTATAAACCATCATGGTTTGTCCTTCTCTATAATCTACCTACCAACACCTCAGATCCAAACAAGAAATCTGAGTGGATTAGCGTCTGACTAGGCCCTCATCAGTGACCACCACTTTAGGCCATCAACCACAGACAATCCTCGTGTCTGTGCAGTTGTTTTTACTCAATCAAGTGGTTAGCTTGAGCTTTTAGTTGCAAAGTAACCAACTTTACTTCCCAGAAACCTAAACATTACCAAGTTGTGTAGATGCTTCTCTGAGCAACTACCTTGATAACGTTCCTGGACATATTTTTTCCTCCCTGGTGGCTTCAAGACCTCCTCAAAGCTACCAGTAAGACATAGACAGGAAAACCTTACCCCTAAAACTAGATAAGGTTTGATACCTGCAGATCTCCCTCAAGTGGCCAAAGGATCTCAGGGCAATCTTAGCCCATTTTTCTCTAGCAGCCATAAGTTACCTACTAGGTTGGAGCACCATCCAGGGACCTCCCCTGGATAATGCCTCTCCTTACCAACCATTTACCTGTCTTAGGCCACTATCCTTCTCTTGGCCAAAATTAGCCCTGCCTGCAAACCTGCCCAACATGTGGATCATCACAATGCCCCTTGCTTCCCTGGCTGCCACCAAAGCTCCCATCACCCCTGCTGGTTGTACTTGCCTAAATCATTGACACCAGGAGTAATGCCACTCCCATCACTTTGATCTCTCTCCCTGGTTCAGTTACACCAATTCCATGCAGGAATTCCTAGCCACCCCCCTTGCTCAAGAGGCTCCTTTGATCCAGGATTTCATTAAGCTTGGGTTTGTCTATATTGCAGTGCTGGGGTTAGCCAATCAGGTTGTACCCCACACTGGGGGCTGGAATCCCTGGGCTACAGCCGGCAGCTACCTGGTGAGGATAGCCCCTATAGTGTACATGGCATTCCCGTCCTGGACAGTTACCCCTGCTGGAGAGCAGCTGGCATCTGGTGTGGCCGTGACTTTTCCAGGGTCCCACCAGGGATGTCAAAATCCAGCACAGGGTCTTTTCCCAGCCAACATCTGCCCCCTGCAAGCCTTTTGGAACCAGTTAGAAGAGCAACAATCAATAGATGTGATGTCCAGCACAGCAGAGCACAGCTCAAGCTCATTATTCCATCCCAGAATAAATCGCCCTTCAGGGAGCCTCACCTCAAAGTCAGCCAAACTGGTCAGGGTCAGATCTGCGACACCTTTGTGGCCCTTATGGCACAAGTTGATCTGTGCTGCCCAGGGTGGATAAGATAACTTTTTGGCTGTCAAAGTTTTCTATTAGGAATACAAAGACCAAGGTAGGTTTAAAAATAGCTTACTATGGGGATATATACCCCAGGCTGTGTGAGATAGAAGAAAGAAAGCCCTTGACTACCAAAATAATGATCAATAAAGTTGACAGTGAAGGTGGGTTGGGAGTTATGCCTATCCAACCAAGGGGAATTGGTACCCAACTCTGTGAGCTGGGTCTTTTGCATGGCTTGTTTGGAGCTTTCTGGGAAATTATAATTGATAGCATCCCAAAGAGCTTAATGGGATTTAAGTCTGGGCTTTGGAGGAGGATCCAAACAGATGATTTGGTTGGAACTCAAGCACCTGGATCAATATTGGCAGTGAAGGCAGTGACACTATCCTGGATAAAGATATAATTGGCTGGACCTTGAAGATTTCTTGTAGGGGGCTGAGATTCTGATCAAGGGTCCTTCTGGAGATAACAGCCTCCATCCTCCTGGTGAGCGGCTGAATCTCCCCTCTTGTATTGACTGTAAAGCATCCCCAAAACTTGCCATCCCCAACTTACTTTTGACAGTGTCTTTTAAATAGTGTAGCTTGAGAGATTTTCCTGGTTTTTGACAGTAACTTTTGAGCCTCTGAGATTCACTTCAAACCACCTTGGTCTCATCAGACCAAATAACCTTCTCCTAGAAAGATATAAGGTGGTTGATATATTTGCCAGCAAAGGCCAATCTTTTAGCCATATTTTTGAAGTAATACAGGGTTTTGTATTGCGGCCTGCCCATATAACCCTTGATTGTGTACCTGTTCATGTACACTAGTCCCATGAACTTTGGCTTTAAAGGAGCTTCTGTATACCTCTGTGATTCATTGGCTGATAAAAAGTAATTTTTTAAACTCCTTCTAATTACCAGTTAATCATTTCTCTTACTGGGTTTTTGGGGTTCTGATCCGGGATGGCCTTTCCCTGAGCTAGATCCCTGGGATTTTGGGTGGATCCCTGGGCAGCTTCAGCACCAACCTTAAGCTCCTTAGTTAGCTTTTGGTAGGATGGCCCTTCCCTGTGCTGGATTCCTGATCCTTTGGGAGGGTGTCTGGGTAGCTTCAGCACCGACCTTGAACTCCTGGATCAGCTTTTGGTAGTATGGCCCTGTATCTTTTGCTAGGGTAGCTTGGCTGCAGATATACTCTGGTATCTATCTTGTTTCCGTCGTCCTTTCTGTTCAAAGGGTTCTCTATCCCCAGTTCTGTTGCCTGGGTAGGTTTGAAAGACGGTATGGCTCCATAGCTGTCCTATGGGCATAGCTCTTACATGGATCAAACTGGTATAGCGGTGTCTGATCCTGGGTCAATTTTATTTACGTTTCACTTGGATCTACTTTTCCATCTTTTTTAAGGCCCTGGGTAAGGGTTTGTGGCCCATCCTTACATGCTAAATTTACTCCCTTTTGATTTATAAGATCTTGCATTGTCTTAAATGATGGTGATTATCAGGGTAAAGTAGAGAGAGCTTGTTGTAATTGATCAAATGGGGAATGTACACCCAAATTAGGACAACATTACCAATTAGGAGGAGACAATGTGTGTTTACTTGTAAATGATAACCCTTGAAGAGTGAATAAGGAAAGGTGCAGCAGAAGATTATGCACAGGTACATCAGGAAGACCTTAATTTGGCTCAACGTCAAGGAATCAGCAGCATAGATAGGCTCACATTCAATTTCGCGGGTTTCAGGAATCATTTCAGCAGGAGGTGAAAGATTACCATGAAATTGCAGAGGTGAGAAAGAAGAATCTAGCAGTCTGGTTATTACAAATCTGATTGGAAAATATTGAAATAAGTGAATCATTGAGGCAAGATATTTATTAAGAGTAAAATATCAAACTACTAAGGTAGTTTGGTGGGGACAATTGTTACTTAAAGCCTTTGGGTACATCTTGATGAGGTGGCCTCCTTGAATACATTATTTAGACAGCTTACAGATACCACCAATGGTGGTTCTGTAAGCTGTTACCTGACCTTCTTTGAGGTCAGGATTTGTTGACCAGCAGGTCATAGAAGGAAAATTGGGTGTGGGGCATCTGCGCCCCACTCGGACCCAATTTCCCGTGCCACCACCCACTTGTGATCGATTGTTAGATTTAAATCTACAATTGCCGCAAGCGGGCGGGGCTTCGGGCTGGGTTTCCCCGGGTGGCAGCGCTTTGGCTGAGCCACACCCGGGAAAACTATGGCCATGACAGTGATGTCCTATTATTTAAGGAGGTACTATATATAGGTTACAATTAAGAAGTAAGAGTCAGCAGTGATCATGTGAGCTGCTGCTGGAGGTTTGTATAATAGCTGTTCTGGTGATTGAACTTATATCCAAACCAGTTGTGAATAATGTGCATGGCAATGGGGTATACTTTTTATTGGTCTGATGTTTGCTGAAAACACTGTTGCAACTGAACCAATGATAGTTCAGTATTTGATTGGGGAAGACAACAGTCCAATAGAAGGGAAAGAATGAGAAGAATAAGATAAGGTTTATTAATTGGTATCATGACTAATATATTATGAGGGAAGGCCACAGGGGGTGGCACAGTGACAAGTTCCATGTAAGGTTTGGAGTCAAGGAATAACTTGTGCGGGTATCAGCAAAGTCGAATTGACAACACTCCTAATTAGGAGATAGTGCCCACAATCTGACCTCGTCTTCAGACTGATCCATGCCGTTAGATATGTCATGGGGCGACTCATTGAGCGCCCCTGTGTATTGTGAGATACATTGGCAGGCGAGAGGGGAATCTTGGTTGTAACAATACATACCATGTCAGTTAATTTAATAGAAGGGAAGAAACCTTTTTCTACTGATGTTTAACTAGGTTTAAATAGGCAGAGATGCATTGAAGTTTTAGAAGCTAGGTTGGTGATATCAAATTGTGAAGCTAATTGAATGGTATATGAGATGGGGTAGAAGCTATCTTAATAGAATTGAAGCTACAATCTTGTTGGCGTATTTGTAAGCCATGTTATGTTAGTTGTCTTGACAGGGTTTGGCTGTAATGCCAGCTTTACATTGAATCAAATTGGAAAGTGTATAGTCTTGGTCAATTTCCCAAAGGGGCAAGCTTGCAGTTATATACTTGCCCATATTGAGTGATTACTAACATACAGTAGTTTTCAAACCTGTTGAGATAAAAGTATAATATTCAGTTTAGAACGCATGAACTCAGTCTAAAAATGAAATCAAGAATTAAGGAGTTTATATTAAATTACAATAGATTTGGATCCACTTTGATTTCATTTTTAGACTGAGTTCATACATTCTAAACTGACTAATAAATGTTTATCTCAACAGGTTTGAAAACTACTGTACGGTTTGAACCAAGTGAATGCCAGAATTAGTGTATACATTGATTTAAACAAAAGTGGCTATACATGAGGCTTTATCAGCAATTGCGAGTGATGCAGGGTATAAAGATTAGCGGAGAGCAGCTAACTTTGAAGTGTCTTCGACCTTGTTAGCACTGGCAGCAATAATGGATGCTTTCAAGATGTCAACGGCTTGGTGAGCTTGGTCCATGGTCAGAACTAAAGATGGCACAATGCGGATGGTGTTGATGCCAGCAGTAATCACCAGCATATTTCTTTTGAGGGCCTCCTCACAAACTCTGGAAGCCTCCATAAGCTTGGAATCAAATTGAATGCCAAGGATTAGTCCCATTCCACGGATCTCTGAAATGGTGGGGTGGGAAAACTTGTGGAGTTCAGAGACGATGTAGTTTGAAACTTCATTGACGTGGGAAAGGAGTGCAGGGTCGTTAAGCCTGTCAAATGCTATCAGGCCTACCTTGCACGCTAGCGGATTCCCACCAAAGGTAGTTCCGTGGTCTCCAACTTTGAGGGCGTCTGCCACTCGCTTGTTGACTAGAGCAGCACCAATAGGGACACCATTGCCTAGGGGTTTGGCCATTGTCAGAATATCAGGTGCACAGTCAGGCGAGAAATGCTGGTGAGCCCATAGGCGACCGGTACGCCCCAAGCCACATTGTATCTCGTCAAAAATCAGCAAAGCCCCAGTTTCGTCACAGCGCTCACGTAGATGACGCAAGAAGTCTTTATCAGCAACGTGAACACCGCCCTCTCCCTGGATTGGTTCAACTATGACACCACAAGTGTTAGCATTGACCTTGCGGTGAATTTCAGACTTGGAAGCATTGTATGGCAAAACCGTAATCCCTGGAAGAAGTGGCTCAAACGCCTCTTGGTAAGCCTTTTTTGGGAGTGACGCTAAGGGCTCCTAGCGTACGGCCATGGAATGCATTCTGGAAAGCGGTAATCCCATATTTGTTATCTTGGCCGCTCTGAAACCCGGTTTTACGAGCAAATTTAAGGGCAGCCTCGTTTGCCTCGGCTCCAGAGTTGGTAAAGAATGCCTGGTAAGCCCAAGGTTCATTTGGATTACCGGGATAGGCAGTTGAATTGACTAGCTTTTCTGCCAAAGGCCCAGCATTCTCATTGTGAAAGAGGTTTGATGTACTGATTACTTTCTGAGCCTGCTCCATCAGGGCAACTGCAATATCAGTGTTCCCGTGTCCTAGGGATGTCACAGCGATTCCTGCTGTCAGGTCAAGATAACTGTTCCCATCAAGGTCTTCGACAAGGGCACCCATGCCCTTGTGCAAGATGATGTTGGGCTTCTTATATACTCCCAAAAGATAGCGATTTGAAACATCTACCAGTTCTTGAGTTGTGTACTAACATGTTTCAGTCATTGGATAAGAATGAACTTACTGGCTTGCTAGCATATCCTCGTACAAGCAAGCACTTGGAGGAGATAGCTTTTGATAGAAACTGATGAATGATATTTTAGTTCAGAAGTTGCCGTCACGTAAAAGCATCAAGCAGAAAATTAAAGCAGCACTCAAATGCTATAAATAAAATTTCTAATTAAGTGTAAAGATTAAAAATAACACATAATATTGTAGTGTGTTTTCGAAGGAATAATCAACAATTTATATTTAAATGAACTTGATATCTATATTGCAGTAAAAGGCTAACGTTTATTATAAAAGCCATTATCAAATGCAATCTATAACGTAACAAGAACCAAAGGGTCAATTGTTTCAAAAACACAGGTATAATCTCAATTATAGAATATATTAGATATAGTCTAAAGCTATAAGCAATAATTACCTTGGCCAACATAATTGAATCCTAGGCACGAAGTTCATGACCCTTTTATTCCATTTGGAATATCAGGCGCATGCTTGCGGTTGGAGATGAATCTTAGGATGGAGTTATTGCATGGAATGGTGACTAGACATTACTGCACATACCAACCTCGAGGATTAGCCAGAAGCACCCTTTCATCCCAATTGGTTCGCATGATCAAAGCAGTGGCGTTAAAATTCCACTGGCTGCTTCAAAAACCACCTGCCTCCCCAAAAAATAACCTGCCTCCTCGAAGAGGTCACGGAAAAAAGCTGCTCTGAATGGCCGCATCACGTTATTTACCACTCCGAGCGAGTGGATGTGTCGGGGAAACTCCAGTACAGATGCTCCAGAAATATCTTGTGCAACCCAAGGATCGGCGACTGTTTATCCAACCTACGGATACTTGCTGGACCAATGTGAATACACAACCTTTACTCAATATTTAACCTGATGACAGATATAAAAAGTATTCTCTACTTATACTAATAATATCCACACCGATAATTAATCCTATACCGTATGAAGATGACAAGTTTATCAGGAAACACCCCAGGCCCAGTAGTTGGCAAGCTACTTGGGGTCTGGTAAGAAATGGTGGAGCCCTGGTAAATTTTGAAGGATTAAAATTGGAGAATATAACCCCAAATAGCTAAGACATCAGCCAAGAAAATCATTTTGTCACAACATCTACAATTACTCCCTCTCAGGAAAACAATTCTCCAAGAAACAACCCAATTAATGAACAATCAGCAGCTCTCTTATCACACACTCATGCCGTATGGGGATCAACCATTTCAAATCTAAAATGGAACACTACCCAGACAAGCCCCACAGCTGCCATGATGTACAGTAGTTTTCAAACCTGTTGAGATAAATGTATATTATTCAGTTTAGAACACATGAACTCAGTCTAAAAACTAAATCAAAAATTAAGGATTTTATATTAAATTACAATAGATTTGGATCCACTTTGATTTCATTTTTAGACTGAGTTCATGTGTTCTTAACTGAATAATATACATTTATCTCAACAGGTTTGAAAACTACTGTACATGGACAGCATTATGAACAACTCCAGAAGAGATCCCCCTTGTCCCCCAAAAATTTTTCATAACAAAGAAATATTTATCAAAAAAATTACACGTTCAGCATTGTCACAATGTAGCAGTGAACTACAACATTGGGTAAAAACAAAGAATAAGCTACCAAGGGCCTTTATTTGATAGGCAAATCAGTAAACTTTAAGTTACCAGATAACACTACCAGAAATCTCAGTTGAAGAGAGATAAAAACAACGCCATCACAACAAAAGGCATCCTGCTTCTCATTTTAAAGCCAAACCAAAATCAAGGATCAACACCAGGACTCTAAGCTCTGTAGCCTGTCTGCCCACATTTTTTAGATCAAATATATGGGTTATCTGATTAGGAGCCCATGAATCAACAAAGGTTTATCAGAGCCTGGGAGAATCAAAGCCAATAGTGTACCAACTGAATTCTGCTCATACACTGAAGAAGCTGCTTGCCACCTGGAGATTTCAACTAAATCAAAAATAAATCCCACCAATAGAAGCCAGCAGACATTTTGCCAAGAATTGCAATTAGCACACATTTGGCCATCCTGCCTGATTTCAGGAATAATGGTTGTAGACTGGAAGTCCCCTGTACCTATTTGCTAGTACCAGCCAACAGTAGTTTTTCCAGACCTGAACTCTCCTCAAAGTTCCCAGCTCCCAGATTCTGGACTGCCTCAAGTCCAGATTCCCACCCAGAAGAGGAAGCTGGGAAAGCTGTTATACATGCTGTTACAGTACAAAGACATATGGTGGGAATAACACCCCCCCCAAAAAAACAAGGAATCAATGAAAGGCCACAGCCAAATTCCTGAAGACTTTAGACAATTCAAATGCTGTTATTGATAAAAATGGGACAAAGCTGGAGTTGCCCAGATAGCCCCTGGAAATCTGGACCTACTTTGCTTTGGGCCAATCAATTACAATATGAAAACCATGCAGTATGCACTGTTCAAGGAGGGTAGCGCTCGGCCGGCTGGTGGCTGGAATTTCTCAAATTATGAAGGCATTGATTTGAATTCCAAGGCAGGCTCCCTGACTGCTGAAAATATTTTTATTGCCTGATCAGAACCTCAGAATCCCACCACTCCCATCCTAAACTCCCTTAAAGCTTTCCTTATTCCCCTCTAGAAACTTGTCTCTAGATACTTTACTCATGCTGAGCAATAAAGGGAGTTTTACAAAATTCTTGAACATCTGGGCCTTCTGGCACTAGTGTTTGATAATTTAGCATCAGTGGCTGTCCAGCTGGCTCCTTGGCCTACCTTGGCCCGCCATTTATGCCTCTTCTCCATCTAATCTTTATTCTGATTTCCCCCTTAGAATGATTTTACTGGCTTAAATTTTGATGGCTCTGTTTTTACACTTCTAGTAGAGCTTGAATGCTCCCCCAATCCTCTTAATTTGGCCTACTGCTTCTCAAGCAACCAATGATATGTCTGTTGTACCCTCGTTGGCTTTCCTTGAATAGTGCCACTTGCCATCTGACCATAACACATGCCTGGTCAAGCTTGGATAAGGCCTTATTGTCATTCTGATAAAAATTGTGATGGGTCTTTAGTTCATCCTGACTTTACCCTATCTATTCCTTGTCTTCTATTATTTCAACCCATTCCAAGAAGGTACTTCTACCCCGCTGTGCCACCCACAGAACCTGAGTCTGGCTGCTCAAGATATCTTGTTCCCCGGATGCTCCCTTTGGCACTGTGCCTTCCACCAAACATCCATTGTGCCCGGAATATTTGGAGTCTGACCTTGAAAGCATCCCCCTAGCCAACCCTCTTGTCAGAACTGAAGCACCCAAACATTTCAACTGTGAGGGCATGTGGTACAACATCCAACCACAGCTATTGATGGGCAAGTACATACATCCCCCGCATTCTTGGTCCCCATGACCCCTTCTGTCACCCCTGGATTGACCTGGGACAGAAGTAGCCGGGTAGTATGAAGCCGTGTCTAAGTGTGTGGGATGAGCACCTAGGTCCACATAGGATTGATGATCAGCCACCAGCACGCTTCAGATATCTTTGGGGGTCTTGTCACGGCCCATACCAGATTCTGGCTGGACTCCTGCAGGGGAGGCAGGCCGGGCCTGGAAGGCCATGTACAAAATAGGCACAATTTTGACCCGGTAGTTGACTGCAGTAGCTAGGGGACGCCAACTCCCAGTATGGGGCACAGCCTGGTTGGCCAGCCCCAATACTGTGATATAGACGAACCCCAACTTACTGAAGTCCTGAGCAGGAGGTGCGTTGAGCAGGGGGGAGCAGTAAGAATCTCCTTCATAGCAGGTGGGATGGTCTCTTTAGCACAACCAGGAGGGAGATCCAGATGATAGGGATGGAAATACTCCAAGTCAAGAGTGTAGGGTGGATTGACTGAGGTAGCAGGAGTATAACAGGAGGATATGGGTAGGCAAGATTATATTGTATTATGGATTCCCAAATAGATGCAAAGAGAATAATTAAATTAGAGCAAAAATAGACAATTCCTGCAATAAGATAATGATTTCTGGGCATAAACTTGCTTTATTAAGATTTCAACAGTGAGAAAGGCTTCTCCTCCTCACTACTTATACTTACTGGTAGTTTTGTGGCCTTTTGTGCCACCAGAGAACTGGTGGCATCAATTTCAGTTATTCTTACAATTTTGGCTGGAATTTGCGTACTTGGCCTGGAGGGGGATGCTCTTTGGTTGGTATAACAGGAACCTTGCTTGGGCTGCAGCAAGCCAAGGTGCCACTGCTATTTATAGAACCTGATTGTACAATCAAACAATTGCGCTCCCAATGTCTTGTTTCACAATAATTAAGATGACCAAAATTGTTAATGGAATTGAAGCCAGGGACTTGAGGCTTGTGTGCCTCTCAAATCCCGGGCCATTTTTTTTAATCAAAAGGGGGTTTTCTTGCTATGAAAGACAATTTGTGAGGGTTTTAAGTCTGCGGGTAGTTTGTCCTCTAAGAAGGCCAGCTGGTTGTCCAGGGCTTTCTGATCCCTGACAGGTCTTCCAAAGCCACACCCAGGGTCAATAAAGGTATCAAAGCTAGCCAGAGCAATCCCAGATAAGTTGCCTGTAACACTATCAACAGGCCTTCAGAATAGAGCTCAGGGCATCAGAAGCTAACCAGGGGTTCAGTTTCAACTGTGAAAACTCCAGAATTGGGAGGCATTGGAGTTATGTTAGGCATACTGGGAGGAGGAGTAGTACTTGGGCAAGACCCCATCTTCCAGTTACAATATGATTGATGATCAGACTGTAAGGGATATAGCATAGGAGACCAATTACCGGATAAATCAAAAATAAGTTAAAGTTGAGCAGATAAGCTTTTAGTCTTATTTGAGAATTTAGGAGGGCTCAACTCTTAGGAGGTGAACTATAGGAAATTTTCAATGCCTACCAAAAACTGTTAGCTCAGCAATTCCACCTGGATCTAAAACACCTAAGCTGGTCCATTGCGGCAGGCAAATTTTCCAGCATGCAAAGAACCTATGTGTGATTACCTTCTGATAACCAGAGCATATTAAGCGGCCCTGATATTACATCAATTTATTAGTGTGAGTTTGGTATGGATATTCAGATCCTGCTGATTAACTAGAGCTGCTGTACCCTATTTCTGATTGATGGTTTTTTTAGATCCTTCTTTTCTGACAATTTTTGTAATGGTTTGTGTGGTTTTCCAGTTTTCCAACTAGGGTGGGTTATGCCCAGCATTATAGGAACTCCTGTGACACAACCACCCTCAAGATCTTGGGATCATTAATAAGCCCACCTCCACCCAACTTGTTGGTGTAATGTAACTTATGCTGACAGGTTTGGTGGATTCAATTTCCCAACTAGTGATCCCTGGTCCCTGTAGGCCAGTCTTTTTCTAAATTATCAGGGTAGCACCAATATTGCAGTGGGCGCTTCCCAATGGCCCAGCAGTCCCTCCACCCGCATTTTCAACTGTCCCGCCTTGTACCTGGTTCACTGACACCCTTGAGAACATCTTGATATTTGACTGATTGGCCTGATCCAGAGAACAAATAAGAGCAAACAGAGAAAGAATTTTGTAAATTAGTTCTCAAAGCTATATTGCTGAGAGAAATCTAATCATCTGTAAGCAAAATTAACTCATCTGTAAATGAAATCAAACTATATGCAAACAATATGGAAGCAGACCTAAGTCTATTGCCAACCAACATAAGTTTGTTGGCTTTTGATTTTGTATGATCTGAGTTGGTTCTGCTTAAATATGAATCAATTTTGCTTGTCACCACAGCTTTGAAAACTACCCTACAATATTGAGCAGGGCAACATATTTTGCTGTGGTGCCAAATTGGGATGTGGCGTCCTTGAGAGGAATTCACAGGAAATGCCCTTGATGGCTGCTCACCCTCAATATCTGGCAGCTGGCGCCTGCCCTTGGCAGACACTACAGCATTCACACTATCAGGGTCAGCACATGGGATAGGAACCTTGGTGTAGAAAAAAGCATTTTTATCACATACAGTGTCACTATTAATTAAAGAATATGTAGTAGGTGTAACTAGCTCTTCAGTTATGATCAAGGGCTAGTAAGAAATATCAAATACCTGAGGACATGCACTGACAGCTCTAGGATCTAGCGTAAAAGGCTGTGTGCAACTGTTTCAGGGAGCCAGGTGTAGATGGAGGCATTGGGTGACTCAGGATGGGGAGCCACTGGGCTAGTGGGAAGTGCCCATCACAATATAATTGCTAACTTGATAACTTGGGATAGAGATTACCCAAGCAAGGACCAGGGACCAGAATTTGGCACCATAGAGTCCATCAATCTTATAAGAGTAATGTAAAATACTCTAAACAGCTGGGTGGACGTAGTGCCAGTGGTAGCTTGTTCTACTAGGCAGTCAGGTTGATGGGTCAGCAGCGGGGTTATGGGAACAAAGTAAGCGGGCTTATAATTATACTTGTCACAGAACAATATGGGCGGCCTCACATACCAATTTCCTAAGTGCCCTATAGTTTTTATAGCTCTAGTTATTACCAGGGGGTCAGAAAGTAGTATGTTCTCAAAGTTGAACTCAAAATAGGCGGGGTTTGGAGGATATTTGATGAAATGCACTGGTCTAAAGAGTGCTCCAGGGGGATGGTATGGTGTGGACAATGGGTCTGCAGGTTGACCACTAAGAAGGGCAGGAGCATTGGTATCTACTCAACTAGATTTGAGATGAAAACTTACTAAAACTAAGCAAGGTTGTTTTTTTTCTTAAACCAAAGGTTCCTAAATATTTTATTATCAAAAATGACAGTATGATCATCCCCATACTACCAGAGTTTTTATACCATATAGTTTTGCTTCTTCATTTTTTCAGATTTCAGGTCTGCAGGCATTTCACTGACAGGGGGCGGGTAATGGGGCAGGGCTTCAAAGGCAGCAAGTTCTGGTATGACCAGCTCTGTTGAACAAAAGTGACAATGCTTTATTCCTCCTCTTCTGTTCTCTAGATTGCCTGGGCTGGCCATTTGTATTGCTACTTCTAGGTTGAGAACTGGAAGCGGCTAGTGCTTATTGATGAGGTTAATATCAGACCTAATCTTCATCTTCTTTTGACAAGCCACAACCTCTGTGTAGGTCTGGTTTCTCTGTGGCACGCTGTCAGGATACAAAGATTACTACGCTTCCCCTTCAGGTAAGGTCAGGCAGAAGCAGGTACTGGCATGGCCCACTAGATGATGGGACCTAACTTTACCAGATAGGAGAAGGCCTTCCAAGCCACATCCCAGGGTCCAGCTGCCAGCAAGGCAGAATCAATCAAACCTGTGAGTGCCAGGTATAGCACTCCCAGGAATTGACTACTATGACCAGTGGCATCAGAAAAGGGGAGGTTGAAATGGTCATTTTGGGTGTTGGGGATAGTTCCATTGGGACTAAGTAAGTGGCAGGATTGTTTTATTTCCTGTTGAATATAAAAGGGTATATTAAGATTTCTTTGCTGTCACATTAATTAATAGGGGTCCTTGGGAGCGTCTGGGTGAGTGTACCACTGCAAGTATTCTAAGGTCCAGGGTTTGTGGTTGGGGTTGTGGGGATACACAAGGAAGTGCACAGGACCAAATAGAGCGTTGGGGGCGTAGCAATCAAACACTTCTGGTTTTTCAGCTGGTACTTGGCGTTCAATCCCTGAGGGTGAGCACTGGTGCTTAGGTGATTACAGATGGAAGATAATCAGAAATATTTATGAAATTAGATTGGTGAACCAAAGGTTCATAACAACTTTATTTGGTAAAAATGACAGTAAAAAAATTATCTAATGCTTCTGGTTTATAATATCATTCACATGCAGGTGCCTCAGGGCTTTCTTCTTGTGCTATCTGGGCAACAAGGTTTGGCATCCCAACTCTTTTTGTCTGGTTGGCTAGCTTTTCAATATTTTTGAGGTCTTCAGGAACAGCTGCTTGGCCTGCTAGTGGCCTATCTTTGCTTGGCTGGTCATTGTTTCTGGTAGGGCTAGCTGCAGGTGTCATGGGGTCATTTCTGATTCAATTACTAGATTTGGGCAGGCCTGACAAGCATTCCTGAGGCTGGAGAACTTGATTAAAAAGGGGTTCCCAATTGGGAACCCCAACTAACTAAATAGAAGATGGGCTTGAACTGGGAGCCCTGGGCAGCTAAATTTAGCCTGCCTAGGACCAGCTAAACTCACCAAGGCTTGGACTTAGCTTTTGGGGCCCAGGACAGACCCCACAGCTGCTGGAAGGGCAGGAATTATTCCTGCACTTAGATATTTGCTTTTTGAAGCAAATACAGGTGCAGGCAAATTTCTGCCACCCGCTCCCCCTGCCTGGAGGCAGAGAGCGAGTTCAATTTCTGTCTGGGGAATTAAAATGATTACTTCTGTAATACACACAATTAGTGATACCATGTGATAGGGTCTTTGAGTCCTTGTAGTTGGGTCAACAGAACAGTTCTGGTGGTATATTAGGCTTGCTTAAACACTAGAGTATGTTGAAGACATAATCCACAATTATTTACTGATAAAGAGCAGTAAGTCTTTACCTTCTCCCTAGAGGTAACAAATAAGGTAGCTAATAGTCAAGTAATGTAAATATGTGTGTTTTAATATTTGGATAAAGGAAGAGCTTTATAGATGATAGGAAGCAAGGTGAGAATTTTTGTGCAGTCAACACAGGTACTTTGGATCCAGAATTGTCAGAATTAGGCTGCAAGTGCAAGTACAAGTATGCATATTCACTGCACAGTGAATAAGGTGCAGGTAGAAAGCATCTTTCATTTATCCAGGCTGTGCAGCTATATTTTTAGCTTTATGCATAGTTTAGGCGCAACCTAATTTACAATATGCAATTCCATGCAGCCTAAAGTATTAACAGAGCCTATTTCATTAATTAGCTCTGTGCGTGAGCAAAAGTAAGCATGAACTGGAATGATTTACATTGTGACATCATTATAAGTTTGCGCGTATGTGTATATGCCTCACTTTGTACTATAGTTATGTCATGCTAAAGCTACATCATTTCCGCTGTCCTTTTGAATTTGACTTTGTCTTGCAACAAGTGACAATCTGGTTGCCTTTTGTAGAATCTTGCTTACTAAGCTGTTGGGTCTCAGAGTGATTCACCAACTCAAGTCTGTGACCCAGCAAGTTGGTGGGTCCTTGCCCTTCCTGGTAGGCGCAAGGCATCTCTCTAGGTCCAGGGTTTAAATCCTGGGTTTTTGATGCAAGTATTGAAATGTCATTCTTGAAAAACTGGGTAAACAGTAAAGATGTATCAAACCTCATTTTTTCCATTGACCTTGATGTGGGTTAATTTTGTACCAGGACTTGAGAATGGCTTCTGGAATGAATTTAGGCTATTTTACCTGTCTTTAGACATGAGAGGTAGTTGGATAGCACTAACACAGTGGGAGGCTTGTGTATTGGGCTCAACATTTCTTTTCTGTCAGAAACTGCCCTTCAATACCGGGATTATTTTGTCAGCAGAGCGGCAGAGGAGAGGGTGAGTGGTAGGGCCAGATAAAGCACTGGTTCCAACTTTATAAGATACAGGATTGTATAGCATAGAGGGATTATTTGTTTGTATGTGGGGTCATGAAGTCAATAAAGCCAGTTATTGTCAAGTAGAATAGACTTAGATATCCAGGACAACAAGGAGACATGCAGCCAGTATCATAAGAACTTTCTAACTAAGGGGCTGGGCAGAGAAGTTGGAGAAGAGGCGTTCATGAAATAATATGGGTTGGGATTAATATCTATGAAGGCTGGGTGTGAGATGAACTTTTGGCTGTTGTATATGACTCAGGTGTGAGGTCCTTTGTATTTGTCTAAGGGAGTGCCAATAAGAGGAGGCTCAGTGTTCAGGAAGTAGCTGATACAAATTTTGTGAGTGTAGTATCAGAATCTGGCAATAGGTTAGGCTTCTTAAGGACTTGGTTTTAGAAGAGTGATATAAGCTGGATATTTTCTACTGGAAAATAAGAAATGAGATGGTGGACCAAATGTTCATATCAATCTTTATTAGAAATTTGTAACATCTGTCAACCAGAAGTATTGAGCTTTTCATGTTCAGAAATTGGATTATCAGCTTCCTTAGGATTTCCAGGGGTGAGCTTGATCAAAAAAGTATAGTTTAGGTATGAGATTGGCACATCTTATTGGCTATGCTGGTCCAAAACTTCTGAAGAGGGTTTGGCTGGTTGCAACTTTCCAAATCTGGATGATTGATCTGGATAGGAACCAGATCTCTCCTCTACTTTTAGAGGACATTGGTGAGCAACTTTCAGGGTAGTAGAGGCTTCTTTTTGGAGAGACAATTTAATTCTCAACTGATATTTGCTATTTTGTTGATATATATGCCAAGACTTATGTTTTGATTATTTGTTT
Organism: Entomophthora muscae; assembly: GCA_014839935.2. NCBI lineage: Eukaryota > Fungi > Entomophthoromycota > Entomophthoromycetes > Entomophthorales > Entomophthoraceae > Entomophthora > Entomophthora muscae. The sequence continues at coordinate 50,030 of QTSX02004560.1, read as the reverse complement.
CTCCTTTAACATCTTTGGCTGCCTATATTTCTGCAAATACTGAATCATTAAAGTGATGAGGAGCAACTTGTGGGGAAGCTTCAAATATGGAACTTAAGAAGAGAAGAAGTATATTTTATTGGATAATAATTTAGACTTATATAGCATGTGCTGTGATGGAGATTTAAGTCAGATCAAAGATAAGGATGGTCATGTGCGGGATGGGTTCAAGTTGCTGGATACTTGGACAGTCATATGATATTGGCTTGTTGTCATTTCTGGCATGTCAAACTGCATATTAAAAAGGTACAAAATTGGGTGATGACTGAATGTTAAGTGTGTTGGCAGTAGCCAGAATACCCGTACATCCAGCTCCTCAACACCCCCCTTAAGGGGTTACTCTGGTACATCAGGAGTGGGCTTTGTTTTGACAGCTGTTGCCTGATTTTCCTGGAGTTGTTTGCTAGTTGGTACCAGCCAAGTTGAGTGTTCCCCTTTGCTGAGGCAAAGGCGGTATCTGTGGTACTTTTTGATGACAGGGTCTTTGGCGCCCTGGAACTTAACCAGGTAGATGTTTCTGTCTGGTCTGTATTTGATGACTCTTCCTGGTCCCCTGTGTACTGAGTCCAGCTTCTTCCTGTTTCCTGCCAGGACCCAGAAGTGGGAGTTGATGGGGAGTGGTTCCTCTGTAGAGTTTATCTTTTGTGCTTTGAGTCTTTTGGTTTCTGCTATTTTAGTTTTGAGGCGTATGTGCTGTAGTGCTGGCGCTTTTTCTACTGTGGGAGGTTTTCCTGGGGGGATTTTCATATACAGTTGGTTATTATGGGTGACTATCTTTGGTTTGTATCTGTATGTTAGTTCAAATTGGTGAGTAGCCTGTCCCTTGGTTGATGCTTATCCAAGATACTAATAATGCATGTTTCACATATAGTGGCCATGTGTCCTTGGCTTTGCCATCCATTATTTTCTCAAGGGTTCTGATGAGACTGCTGTTTAGGCGTTCAACTCTGCCATTGACCTGTGTCCTGTAGGGTGAGGTTGTGGAATGTTTGATATTTTTTGCTTTTAAATTGTTGTTTACTATGTGACCTGCTATCTCTGTGGTTCCATCAGTTATGATGTAGTCTGAAGTACCATAGTTGGTTATTATTGCCTTGTTAATGAAGCAGTTTATTGTTTCTGCCTTATGATTCTTAAATGCCCAGCAGATAGACCAGTGTGTAGCAAAGACAATGGCTACAATTATGAAGTGTTGTTTTGTTTTAGTTTCTGGGAAGGGTTCAACTACACCCAGCCCCCAAACCTTAAATGGTTCAGAGTCCTTTACTGGGTTAGCTATTGGCTAAGAAACCTTGGTGCTGGGGTATTTCTCACACACTGTCAATTTTTTCAGAATGTCAATTATGCCTTGTTTAAGATTGGGCCACCATACTATCTCTTTTAAAGTGAGATATAGATTGTTAGCCTTTGTGTGTCCTAGTAGACAGTGATGTCTTAGGATAGTGTCAACTCTTTGTGCAAGTGGGATGTAAGGATCATATTTATCTTTAACAATATGGTATACTGTGCCATTTAATATGTGGAAATATTTTCATTCCTTACTAATGTATCATGGGTTAGTGGATGTGTGGAGGTGTCTTTCCATTTTTTCTTGTACTCAGTGTTGTATAGGTTGGGCCAGTCAGTGTCACGGTAGGTTCCATAATGCTGGGTATTGTCTGTCCAAGTAAGAAGGCACAGAAGGCCGGAAAACCTATATCAAAATTGACCAAGTTAACAGATTTAAACCAAATGGTCAATCAAAAATGGGTCACGGCTGCTCCAGTTTGCCAGCTGAAACCAACTCCCCTTTGTAAACTGACATTGATAAATTGACGTAATATGAGGGTCACCTGATATAAGCTCATTAATTGGCATGGTTGTCAGAAACTGGTCACGCAAGGGTTCTTTGCAACCTGGACTAGATACTTGCTTGAAGATGTCAAAGGAATAGGAGATCAAGACTCAGGTGGTATTGCTTAGTCAATTTTTCTGGTATATATTGAAAAATTTCCCTGTTTCAACTCTAAGAGTTGAGTCCTTCTAAATTTACTCAATAAAAATCAATTATCCCAAGTTCTAATTTTAAAATTTTAAAAATGCATCCTGTGCTCGGGTTGTTGCAGTATATCCTGTACAATCTGATTCCAAACAGAATCATTTCAGGAAGATGGGGCCTAGCATCTGGAACTTTGTTGTTGGCGCCACAAAATGTTAATTTCATGCCAGCCAATTTTGTAGCTCCTCCCCCCATTCTGGAAAATAAAAATTGTGTCACTTCTCAATGCCCAGAATTCTACGCTGAAGATGCATTGATGCTTTCCCAGGTCCTTTATCTTGGTTTACTCTGGTTAGGATTGATTGTTCTACCTAATCCTGGAGTTTCAATTGGAAATTTCACAAAAAGATATCTGAAGCTGTGTTGGTGGTTAATCATCAATTCTATCTGGATTTGGATGGTAATTCCCCATTATTTAGAAACGGCTTTATATTATCCAGTGATTTCTGTCACATTACTCAACTCTTCTATGTCTGAGTTTTTGGAAGCAGTTTGTCATGAATTTGTGTTTCTTTTCTCCTTCTCTGTCAAGATATCTGCGTTTACCATGTTTATTTGCATCAGTTCATTTTTGAGTTTTCAGTTTGGGCTTTTTTTAAATTTATGGTTTCCATTTTGGTTGCAGTTGTAGAAACTGGATCCTCTGTTTCCTATTTCCGTTGCGTCATGTCATTCTGGCGCCCAGATTATTTTCCTGCCCCACCCACTGATGAAATTTTGCGTGAAGGTTTTTCAGCATTATCATTTTATTCTGGCTCTAGCCTTAGTCACAAATCCCAAGTTTACCATGTGATGACAAAGGTTTCCGAAGATGCTTGAGAATGGTTGCTGTCCGCGGTGGAGCACAATCCACATGTTTTAACTGAGAGTGCATCTCTATACCCTTTGCTAAAAAATTTGTGTGTATCTATTGAGGAGCTCAAAGTATATAGTAAGCTGTACGCCTTCCATCAGGGTACAACTCCACTTTTGGTATTCCTTCCTCAGTTTCTTACCTACTACTGTACAATTGATGTTTCCAAGGTGAACAAACTCTCAGCGTTGTGGTTAGCAGTTGACCAGAATGCCCAGGATTTGGCAGTTTGGGATTCCCTGTTAACCACAACTGAGGCCCTGGTAAGCCAAATTCTTTCTCTGGTCTCAAATCTGTCTACTTCTAAACAAGGTACGTTGGTAATTGAGGATAAACCTGCTGCGCGCTCTTGGTTTTCTGGTCCTTGCTCCTTGGCAGTTCCTTCCAACCAAAGCCAAGATCATTATCTCCCTAGCTTGTCTCAGCTACAATTGGCGGTGGTGAAAAAACCCAGTGATGTAAAGGAGGTCCTTGTAGTGTCTGTTCCTGATAGTTCCTTGGCAATGCTTCAGCACGTTGTACCTGCAAAATCTTCTGTTATTACATCCAAAGAGTTGCCCCTTGTTCCCATTGTTTGTGATAAACCCGTTCTTCCAGCTGCTTTCCAAGAAATTATTGAGTGTTACTACCAGGAGCATCCTGCTTCCTTAGCTGCCATCTGTACTGCCAATGAAAAACAAGACCCTGCCAGGATTGCGACCTTTGCTGCAAATAAATCCACTTCTGGTTACTTTTTGTTTCATGGTAGCATCAATAATGGTCAGACTATCTATCAGCCAGCCATCTTGTTAGATACAGGTGCTTCCAAAAGTTTTATGAGTGTGGAGACTGCTGACTTGCTACAACTCAAGTACCATCCGGGAATGCTTGTTAGGGGTGTAAATTTTCAAACATTTCCCTCTTTCCAGCTGAACAAGCCAGTCACTTTTGTAGTTGCAGGTCAGTCTTTTACTGCAAGGTTTTTTTTTTGCCCTACCCTTATGTATCCTATCATTTTGGGAGTGAGTTGGTGGAGAGATCATAATTTATTGACCTTACTGGAGAAAAATGAGCTACAGGTGGAACACTCCTTGGGTATAACTATTTGTATTCTGCTGTTGGATATGTCTCAATATGAGCAATCATCACAGACCATACAATTGTTTCCTGTCCCTGTCCCCATAAGATTGGATTTACCAGCATGTTTGCAACCCTGGTCTGCAGCATTTTACGCCACAAGAGGCGAGGTCCTTCCCAAGCACACTCATTTTGACTTTGACTTTAAGATCACTGTTGATCTGATCAGAATTGTGTCTCCTATTTACCCTTTAACCTTGAAGGAGGATGCATGTTTGGAAGAGTGAATTGGTGACATGTTGGCAAAAGGCTACATTTTTAAGAAGGCTTTGTCAATCTGCTCTCCGCTATTATTTGTTCAGAAGTCTGATGGATCCCTTTGTCCTTGTGTCAACTACAGGAATTTGAATAACATTACAATTCTGGATTCTTATCCTTTAACTCTTGAAGCACAGATCTCTAGGTGCATTGAGAAGGCCAAGGTATTCTCAAAACTTGATCTGTTGAATGCTTTCAATCAAATCAGGATTGCAGAAGGAATGGAATGGTTAACAGCATTCAGAACTAAGAAGGGTATCTTTAAGTTCTGGATAATGCCTTTTGGATTGAAGAATGCTCCAGCTTGCTTTCAGCGATTAATTGATTCAGTCCTGGGAGATCTCCTAGGTGTTTGTGCCATTGCATATATGGATGACATCTTGGTGTTTTCTCTGGATGAGGAGTCCCATAAGGCCCAATTGTTGGCAGTTGTGGAGCGCATTATCCAAGCAAAATTGATCATCAAAAGGAGTAAGTGTGAATTCTTTAAACGTAAGGTTACCTTTCTGGGTAATATTATCTTTGAGGATGGCCACACCATTGCCCCTGACAAGGAAGCTGCGGTTTGAGAGTATGTTACACCTGTGACAGTATCCCAACTTTGTAGTTTCCTGGGTACATGTACATTCTTGAAGAAATTCACCCCCCCACTTGTCTGAGATGGCTGCCCCTTTATATTCAGCTAGTGGAAAGACAACTTTAGTCTGGACGCCTGAGTGTGCAAGTGCCTTCTCAGCAGTCAAGGCTCTTTTGTTGTCCTCCCCAGTGCTAAGACATATAGATCCTGAGCTTCCTTTTGTGGTTGCTATCAATGCATCTAAATACACTGTGGCTGGTGTGCTGTTGCAGACGGCTAGTGATGGGATTGAGAGACCTGTAGGGTATTTCTCCCGGAAGATGGAAGCTCGAGAACGCAACTACATGATTTACGACAAGGAATTGTTAGCTGTTGTGGAATTGTTAAAGCACTGGCATCACCATCTCATGTTGGCACATCATTCATTTGTAGTAAGAACTGACCACAAAGCTCTTCTATATTATTAACAACCCAGAGTTTTGTCAGGTTGCCAATCCAGATGGCATGGTGATCTGACAAGATACAAGCTCTGCTACAAGTTAATTAAGGGATCTGACAATCACTTGGCTGATGCTTTAAGCAGGATTTCTTTCCATCTCCCAGATGCTAGTATGGACGCCAAGTTTAACACACATACTATGATTCCAGACAAGACTGTGGTGCCTTTTGTATTGCCTCTGCCAGCTACGTTGGCCACCATGTCCTTAGCTGAGGGCGCAGACCTGGACTTGTATTCCAAAGTTAAGTTCCTGCAACCTTTGTCCAAAGGTTATGATAGGCTATTGGAGCTAGCATGTGCGAACCCAGTAGGTCAGCCTCAGGGTTATCATAAAATTAGTCCAGTCCTATATCATCAAGGTTGCTTGCGGGTCCCTGAAGGCACTATTTAGGATGAAATCATGGAGGCTAATCATACCTGTCCAACGGCTGGTTATCCAGGAAAAAACAAGACAGTGGAACTTATCTGCCACCAGTTTTCCTGGAAAGGTTTGACTGTGCAGGTAACTGCTTTTGTTCAAGATTTCCTGGTATGTGTTTGATCCAAGGCCATTTGGAATAAGACTACTGCTTTACTGGTCCCACTTCAGCCTGCTGCGGGCCCCTGGACGTCTGTGTTGGTGGATTTCATTGGCGAGCTTCCCAATTCCAATGTGTTTAACGCAATCATGGTGGTAGTTGATTGTTTCACAAAGATGGCACACTTTGTACCTTGCTCAACCACAATTACTTCAGTGGAAACTGCTAGGCTATTTTTGAAAAGAATCTTCTCTCTACATGGCATCCCAATGGAGATTGTAAGTGACCATGGTCCTCAATTTATTGCTCAGTTCTGGGAAGCTTTTACTGGAATCCTTGGTATCAAATTGTGCCGCTCTACTGCTTTCCACCCCCAATCTGATGGACAAACAGAGAGGGTAAACCAAAGTTTGGAGGTCTACCTACGCTGCTACACCAATGCGCGACAAGATGACTGGTGTATAATCTTCCCATGGCAGAGTTCACATATAATAACACCCCGCACATGTCAACTCAAGTATCAACATTTTATGCCAATGTGGGCTACAATCCTTCTTCCAACATGGGCCCTCATTTGGTTAGCAATGTGGAAGCTGCAACTGATCAAGCCACTGAATTGAAGCAGGTCCATCAGGAGCTCCAAGTTACTCTTGCTGCTGCCGTGACAACTTACAAGGAATACACAGATTGCAAGCGCCAGGAAGGTTCAACTTACAGACCAGGTGATCTAGTCATGGTTGATGCTTGCAATATGAAACTTAAGGTTTCCTGTCACAAATTGGGTCCCAAGTGAGTTGGTCCCTTCAAGGTAGAACGTCAGATTGGTCCCTCTGCCTATCAGCTGGATTTACCTCCTGCTTTCAATATTTTCCACACCTTCCATGAATGTCTCCTTACTCCCTTCAAAGGAACAGAGACCCCCTCTTTCCAACCCATTCTTGTGGAAGGAGAACCTAAGTACAAGTTAAATTGTATTCTGGCTTCCTGCAAGAATTGCTGCTGTTTGGAATATTTGGTATCTTGGAAAGGTTATCCTGATTCTGAAAACTCCTGGGTTCCCCACTACAATTGTTCAAATTCCTCTGATCTGATCCACAAGTTCTACAAGCGCAATCCCACTGCTATTGGTCACCCTGAATTTACCCTCACCGCAATGAAACTCCCAACTGCCCATAAGAATTTCTCTTTATCCCATCTCCCAGATGGTGGTATTGTGCCCAGGGCTAAAGCAGAGGGTAATGTCACGGTAGGTTCCATGATGCTGGGCATTGTTTGTCCAAGCAAGAAGGCTCAAAAAGCCAGGAAATCTGTATCAAAATTGACCAAGTTAACGGATTTAAACCAAACAGTTGATTGAAAATGGGTCACAGCTGCTCCAGTCTGCCAGCCAAAACCAGCTCCCCCTTGCAAACTGACGTTGATAAATTGACGTAATATGAGGGTCACCCAATATAGGCTCATTAATCAGCATGGTTGTCAGAAACTGATCATGCAAGGGTTCTTTTCAACCTGGACTAGATACTTGCTTGAAGGTGTCAAAGGAATAGGAGATCAAGACTCAGGTGGTATTGCTTAGTCAATTTTTCTGGTATATATTGAATAATTTTCCCTGTTTCAACTCTAAGAGTTGAGTCCTTCTAAATTTACTCAATAAAAATCAATTATCCCAAGTTCTAATTTTAAAATTTTAAAAATGCATCCTGTGCTCGGGTTGTTGCAGTATATCCTGTACAATCTGATTCCAAACAGAATCATTTCAGGAAGATGGGGCCTAGCATCTGGAACTTTGTTGTTGGCGCCACAAAATGTTAATTTCATGCCAGCCAATTTTGTAGCTCCTCCCCCCATTCTGGAAAATAAAAATTGTGTCACTTCTCAATGCCCAGAATTCTACGCTGAAGATGCATTGATGCTTTCCCAGGTCCTTTATCTTGGTTTACTCTGGTTAGGATTGATTTTTCTACTTAATCCTGGAGTTTCAATTAGAAATTTCACAAAAAGATATTTAAAGCCGCGTTGGTGGTTAATCATCAATTATATGTGGATTTGGGTGGTAATTCCCCATCATTTAGAAACAGCTTCATATTATCCAGTAATTTCCGTCACAGTCAGGGTCCAGGTGGTCAGGATGATCATCTCTTGGCTGGGATAGCCTAGAGAGAGCATCATTTGTGATCATCTCTGCCCCCTTTTTTACTGGATGTCTAAATTGAGCTGTTCCAGCAGGGACATCCATTTGGCTTGTTGCCGTGCAAGTGTGTTCTGAGTTTTGAAATAGATTAAGGATTTATGGTCAGTTAGTACTCAGACGTTTAAATGTCCTTCTAGATAACACCTCCATTTCTTGCATGTGTGGTATATTACTAGCAATTCCTTGCTGTGTATGGGGTACCTCTGTTCAGTGCTGGTTAGTTTTCTACTTTTTAAACATACCAGCAGGATGTCTTGCTGCCCTGGCTGGCAGATACATAGGACTGCGCCAATGGTGGTATCACTGGCATCTGACTCAAGCTTGTAGAACCTATTGTTATTAGGGTATTGCAATATTGGCGCTTTGATCAGAGCTTGTTTTAATAGTTGGAAATTCTTGTCACATTCTGGTGTCCAGAAATTTTTTTTGGCATTACCCTTGGTTAGGTCATTGATTGGTGGGGTTAGTTTCCTGAAGTCTTTGATGAATTTCCTTAGGTAAGCTACCATTCTGAGAAAGCATATAACTTGTTTAACAGAATTGGGCGTTTCAGGAGCGTTGGTCATCCCAAAGTTCATTTATTCAGGTTGCCCAGACATTTCTGACTGGTACAACGAGCCCATAGGGCCATAAAGGAATGATCAAAAGTCTCGTATACAATAATAAAAAAGAAAAGGAAGAGGGGCAAGGAAACCTGAAGGGCAGGAGAAAAACCTTGGGTGGAGGAGGAAGGTGTGAAGGGGAAGATTGCTTTGAGCTATATATCCCCTTCTGGGGGCAATATAACTTTTGAGAATATTAGATAGTGGATGCCATCAGTCCAGAGTGAATTGTATTGACCCCAGAAACACCGGGCCAGAAAAATAATTGGGCCTTTGGCCCACATTTTTTTGTTGCTTGATTCCATCTGTTGTGTGTTCAGTGTTGTGTGTGTCGTTTGAAGGGGGAAGATTTGGGTTAGAACCCCATTTGGGCCCTAATGACAAGGAACGTGAGTTGAACTTGGTGGAAGATCCAATTGAAATGTGCTGATCCGGAACAATCCAGGCAGAATTCCCTTGGGCTGGCTGCCCGCATTTTTTTGTTGAGCAGCCTTTACACATTTTGTGTGGCTGAATATGTGTGTGGCTAGGGTTTCAGGGACAATGATTGGGATTGGCGCCCCCAAATGGTGGGATGTAAGCTCTAGGGCCAGTGTGTTGTGGTGTGGTAGATCAAGGGGCTAGTAACGGATCTGAATTAACCCAGGCCATCAGCCCTTTGGGCCTTCTGCCTGGATTTTTTGTTGGAGGGCTGAGCCTCTTACAGGATGCTCCATTATGTTTGTGGCTGAAAAATGGTGTGGAATTGCAAGGCTTTTCCCACATTGCAACTGGTAAATCACACATGAGTGCCAGTCTGCAGAAAATGTGGGTTTCACATTTGTTAATTGCTGGGCCACGTTTTAGAATTGCTGACCCACCTTGGATTGTGTGGCGTTGTGTGGTATAGATATAAAGGGTCTGATGGTGTAATGTGTTGTTCAATGGGCAAAAATAAGGTGCATTTTTGCAGGCTGTGTTTATCCAAAAACTGTGGTTCTTTGGCCTGGGGTTTTTTTGGTACCCAATTACTTCCATGCTTGCCTGCTGCTATGGTGAAAACTATTAATCCAGATGCAGCTTCTTATGGTCCATTATTATCTGGGAGAGTCAAGGCCATAAATTGGCCTTGATCAAAGCAGTTATTTGCGCATCAGGGCCAATTGGTACTGATTTGAGGTTGCAGGAAATCCTATTAATGCCTGGGACTAGGGCCAGAAGTCCTGCGGTGGAGTTTGTCCCATTGGTGGGTTCCATCAGCCACTATAAATTAGTGACCCCACCAAAAGTAGGACCACTGCTGTCATTGGCTGCTGTATCCTTGGCTTTTTTTGGTGCCCTGGACTGTTTGGGATCCCCTGCTGTGTAAGGGGATAGCTTAGTTACTGTGGCAAGTCGGTTTTGGACCATGCATCTTGGTCTTCCATTATCCTGTGCAGAAGGTGCCTGCTTCTGATTGGGTATATCCTGGGTTTGGGCCTGCAGTAAATTCTCTTGTGCCACCTCATTGTGGTGACTATCCTATAAAACTTGGCCCAGATTAATAATTAATTCCTGGGTTTGAGTCTGTTGCAAATTCTCTTGGGCCACCACATTGTGGTGACTATCCAATAAAACTTGGGCTGGGTTGGCCATTGATTTCTGCACTGCCAGTTCTTTAATTTCCATTGGTTCATAAACCACATTGTCATGAACTGACTGGGTCTCATGTGCAGGAGTTTGCATTGGATGAGGTGCCTCTTCTTGTGCACATTCTGTCTCCTTGATTGGTTGAGGCTGAGACAAATTTTGAGCCTTTGCATGAGCCTTTTTCTGGCGGGATGTGATTGGTTTTACAACTGTATACTCAGCCATGGTGCCCCAGGCCAAGGATACAAGAGCATTGGATTGGGACCCAGTTGGTTCACTATTATGATGCTCCTTGGGGGTGTCTTGTTCCACGGCCCGGACTCCTGCTATGGTTGTAGGGCAAAGGGCCTCTCTGTGGCCAAGGGCTGAGCACAGCGTACAGATGGACGGAGTTTTCTCAGGGAATACCTTGAACTTGCTACTAAGGGTGCCATATTTCTTGAGAATGGTTGCACAACAGGGAATGGATGACAAGCTATCATCTGCAAAGGGTTTGATCATGGCCATGGCTTTTGGTGTGGTCAGGTGGCCCATGTAAGGATTCTTGAGCAGTTCAAACTGCACTATTTCTCCATACTTAGCCAGCCCTTTCTTGAGCTGGGTTTCAACCTCCCCTCTGGGCATGTCTAATGGCAAGGCCTCAAAGGACATAAAGAGGGTGGTGTCTTGATTGAACCAGGTGCAGGTGGTTGGTAGGACTCTCTGGGTTTTCTTATCCTTGGGGTCAGTGATCTCAAGAGTGAAGATTTCCTCAGCTGCCTGATCAGCATCTGCTTTACAGAGAAAGCCAAGATCAAAGAAGTCCTTCATTGGGCATTGGTGAAGCAACACAGCCTTGGGGTATGCTGTGGCAACTGCTTTTGCTGCCTCCTGGAACTGAGTGAGGTTGCCTCCAAAGTTGACTCTGATCCCATGGGGCACAGGGGACTTGAGGAGGGCTCTGGTAATATCTTGGAACCAGTGTTCAGAGGTCACAAACTTCATCCATCCTTCTGATGGAACAAATGGTCCCTTCTTGGTGGTTTTTGTTGGGTTCATCAGTTGGCCCTTGACAGGGCGTTTCTGGCCCTGGACCACCTTGGCCCAGGATCTGGAGTTGTTGGTTGCCATACCTTTCTTACCTATAATAAAAGCCTATAGTAAACGCAGAATCTTATGCGCTTTGATTGCTTTATTAATGCTTAGATTCCAAAAAGTGGAGCTAAGCCGTGAAAGAAAAAAATGTCATCCCAAAGTTCATTACCCTACATTCAAACAATCTAAATTGTGTACAGAACACAGTTTTTGGTTTGTCTTTTTCTTTTACCTCTACTTGGTTGTAGCCTGAGGTGAGGTCAATTTTGGAGAAAAATTTGGCTCCAGAGAGTCTTTCAAACAGGTCCTCTATGAGTGGGAGGGGATATTTATTTTTTACTGTTCTTGCATTAAGAGCTCTGTATTCTGTTACTAGACGGAGTGAGACTTCCTTTTTCTTCACAAAAAAACACTGCTGCCCCCACAGGGATTCTGATGGGCAGATGAAGCCTTTTGCTATGTTATCCTCAATGTGACTTTTGAGGGTTTGTGTCTCCATGGGGGAGAGTCTGTAGAAGGGTGCAGGTCTGGGCATGGCCTTGCATAGGTTGATGCCATTATTGACCTCCTGTTTGGGGGTATTTCTGTAAGCTCTTCCTTAAACACATGGGTGTATTCTTTTAGAAGTGCCGCAAGTTCTGGGCATTGGATCTTTTGTGTTTGTGTATTATTAAATTTGGAGTACCTCATTATGTGGAGGGTACTGTCTTTGGTTAGATGTTCAGAGTCATCTTGATTTATGACTTGGAAAAATACTGTGTCTCTTAGGATGAGATTGTTAGGTTCTTTGAGGATGTTGAAATTGACTCCATTGTGCTTGATGGCCATTGTCCTTGTTTTCCAGCATACACTGGGGTTCACTTGGGTGAACCAGTCCATGCCTGCTACAATTTTGTAGTTTATGTTGTTCATAATAAGTCCTTTGATGGACGTTTGTATGTCTTGGAGGTCAATTATGAAGGGAGTTGTTTTGCCTTCAAGTAGAACCTTTGATTTTCTATCATTCTGGCGTATTTGAAGTTGGATTTGACAACTGTTATTTTGTATTTGGTTAAAAATAGCTTGCTAACCATGGTGTGTTGTACACCAGAGTCAAATAAAATTTTATGTGTATGTGATTTATAAGTGCATAGGTAGACAAGAAGCTGTGAGCAATCTTTAAATTTTCACATTCATAAAGATAGAAGATTGTGGGACATGTGGGATGCAAGCAGAAAAGTTTGTGCCTTGGTACACTTTCTTGTTGGTTTGGGGGGAGACAGGGGCACTTAAGCCTGTTCCCACTCCTCTTTTCCCTGTTCCTCTGTTTTGAGACCTTTGAGGTCAGAGAATTAGGGGCCAGATTCATAACAGGTTGCTGCTTCATCAATGTTTACTTTGGTGGTGTCCTCTTTCTTGGGACAGGAGCAGTTTGCGCTCTGGCTACAATTGCCATTGTTTTGATTGGAGTTTCTGTTGCTATGATTGGTGTTTTGGCTTTTGTTGTCATTGCAATTTTCTCTGCCATTGCTTTTGGAGGAGCAGTTGTTGTTGTGTGCCACATATTCCATATTTGTGTGTTTTTCTGCAAGCTTGGCTTCTGAAATGAGCGCAGGCATGGAGGTGTTGGCCTCTGGACAGATGAGGGCAGCAAGTGAGGGTTTCATTCTATTGATAAAAGATGCTCTAGTGTGTACGTTGTTAGCTTGTGCTGGGTTTTGGATTTTGTGATGTATCTCTTCAAATTCATTGGTGTAAGCTGTGATAGTGGTCTTCTGAGGAAGATTGCTGAGCTGTATTGCAATGTCTTGAAGGGATTTGGTGACACAGAAATTGTGCGTGATGTTGGCTTTGAACTCTTCCCAGTTGTCAAGCTGGTTGTTGGTTTGTGAGCCAACCCAGGTGGCAAACCAGTTAGCTGCGGCCTTGTACAGGCGCTTGCTGGCCTCCTAGACCCATTTCTCATGGAGGATGCGGCTGGCGCAGAGTTTAGCAGCTGAGTGGTCCAGCCAATTGATGGTGTTTTCTTTGTTTTTAACAAAGAGCTTGTTGATACCAATGTACTTGGTGTTGATAACTTTCCCTGTGATAGGTGTTTGTTGTTTGTTTGTGGTTGGAGAGAACAATTGTATTGAATTATCTTGGTGCATGCTTTGGGCATGACCAGTCCTTCAAATATGGTGCATCCATTAGGTACATCTTTGTCAATGTTGTGGGCGCAGAATTACGTCTTCCAGGTATCCTGGGATGTAGCCTGGTTTAGTATGTGAGCAAAGGTGGGCGGGTTCTGTTCAGTCATTTTCTCTTTCATGGGTGTGGTAAAAAAACTGTAGCTGCTACAAGTGATGAGGAGCAACTTGTGGGGAAGCTTTGAATATGGAATTTAAGAAGAAAAGAAGTATATTTTATTGGGCAATACTTTAGACTTATATAGCATGTGCTGTGGTGAAGATTTAAGTCAGATCAAAGATAATAATGGTCATGTGCAGGATGGGTTTGAGTCACTGGATACTTGGACAGTCATGTGATATTGACTTGTTATCATTTCCAGCATGTCAAACTGCATATTAGAAAGGCACCAAATTAGGCAGTGACCAGATGTTAAGTGGGTTGGCAGTAGCCAGAATACCTGTACATCTAGCTCCTCAAAAAAGCCAAAAATTGATGTCAGCCAAAATCCCTCAATTCTAGATTTTATAATCTTAGTATTGTCAATTGATTTTGATATGAAATTACAAGTTATTCTTATTTAAACATAATTCTCCTATCACCCTCTTTTTATAGAATTGGATATTAAAGACCTCACAGTTCTATTATTTGAAGCAATTCAATATTCTTATTTTTAGGCTCATCAATAAAACTTTTGTCTCAATCCTAGCTGTATTCTTATTATCCTTGGGAAGTAGTGATTTATTGATGATAGTTAAGCAAAGCCTTTGATACAACTGCAGCTGTTATTGAAAAATTCTGAATTCTTAAATCCATTGTCTGAGGGAAAGCTGGCTAAATTAAGCCCAGCCTCAGGTGTTGTCCCAGGGGCTGGGCTCAATCTTTTTGACAAATTTGGCACATCAGGCCCTTCTGCAGTGGCTTTTAACCCCACTGGGTTAGGCCTACTGGGCCAACCCCAATTAGATTTTCTTTTGAGTCTCACTACAAGCAGCAGGCATTTTAAGCCTGGGTCAGATTCTGGGGCTCAGGTAAACCCTTCTAAGAGGCCTGGGTTTGACTTGAGTACTGTTCTGATGGGCAGCTGCAAGGGGGCTCAAGGGCTGATAAAACCCCTTTTGTGGCCGCCCGCAACTAGCGTTTGTTCCAGTTAATGGAGAAAGCCCAGACAGATTCTGAGTTCTGGGTCTGTTTCTTGACCCTCAGGGGCGTTGGCACAGGTGCACTGCTCTGTGTCCTGGTGCAGAGGCTGATTAGGTGCTGTCTGACCATCAAAAAGCATTGTTAATTTTTAATTTAAAAATATTTTGATTCTAATTTTTTGTTGCTTTTTAATTTTTGTTTAGCCTTGAATAGGATCATGATTTGTGTTTTAGTGATCTGAAGTGTATAATTGGCCCTGTTTTAGACAATTTAAACTGTAAATAATTTTCATATCTTTATATGTTTATAAAAAGTGGATTTTTTATTTGATTTTAGTTTTAGTTGAGCTTCTTAATTTGGCTTACCTTTCCACAGTTCACTCTCTATATATTTAATTCTGGCAAACATGTAGGGTCAAACCCCCAGCAAGGTTCCACACAAGAGGTTCTGTGACCCCCAAACCAACCCCCCATGACCCATAGCCAAATTTGGAAGTCAGCTTGAATTACTAAATCCAGCAACAAGAACCAGTGACAATCCCAGCTTGGTGAACAGCTTGATTTGGCGCTTTACTCATTACAAGGATCACACCCCCCTTCTCAATCCAACTGATTGATTGTCCCAATCTTATTCCCTCTATAATGATTCATCCCAGCTGTATAATTACCATATCTCAATAAAGATACTTATCTAGTTTTCAATCATTTTTTCCTGTGTAACTCTGCTAATACAGCACAGTTATGACAGTTCAGATTTCAGACTTTTAATTATTTTTTAGTTCAATAGTAGCTTTTGTTTGAAATTTTAAATTTTTTTGTTTATTTGACTTCCCACTTTTTCAAAAAATAGTAGACTCAGTGAGAATGTCTGGTAAATTTGGACAGTTCATTTTGGAGCTGTATTAGTTTTTTTCACTTGTGTTGAAACCACAGGCTTGACCCACCAGCAAGGTTCCAACCAAGTGGGTTTGTGATCCGCAATCCAATTATCCGTTCACCCAAAGCCAGACTAGGAATGTTGTAAATGTGCTGTTTTAGCAGAGTTACAAGGGGAAGAATATTTAGAGGATAGATAATAATATTTATTGCAAGATAGTGATTATATAGCTATTGTGAATCAATGGATAGCAGTAACATGATTGGTGATCACACAACTAGATGGAAGAGGGGGTGGCTTGATCCTGCTAATGAGTCAAGCACCAAATTGAGGTGTCCACCGTGAGGGATCATCATTTGTTCATGTTGATTGATTTGGTAATTTGAGTTGACTTCCTAGTCTGGCTTCAAGTGACCAGGTAATTAGATTGCGGGTCACAAACCCGCTTGGTTGGAACCTTGCTGGTGGGTTGAGCCTACAGTTTCAACACCCCCCAGCTGAAAGTTGGCCTCCTCAGGAGGCAGGTTGTCAGGGAGGTTGTCAGGAGCCCGGGCGCCATATTGAACCAGTTGTTGTTTGGTGGCAGGCAGGGCAGTTTATCGTTGTTTCTGTCTTGCTTTGCAAGGTTGTAAGTGGTTGTGGTGTAATTTCTTGTCTTGCTTGTGTTTCCCGAGCCCTTGCACGAGGTAAGTGTTATTGTCATTTACCTTTAGGATAATTGCTGGCCCTACTTTTTGGGTTGTAGTTTGCTTTTGTCAACATTCATGACCCAGACTTTGTCCCCAACTTCATGTCTCTGGCAGATGGGTACAAAGGTTTTTTGTAAGTGTTCCTTTTCTTTGGCTGCTTGTTCACTGTTGGCCTCTATTACTTGAGGATCAGAGCAAGGGGAGACTTGACTTGGAATTTCCAGTTTGGGTCCTATCAATGCTTGAATGATATTAGGCTGTGTGCCGTATACCAGTTCAAACAGGCTTTTCCTGGTGGATCTGTTCAATTGGGGTTGGCACACAAGTAATGCAGTTGGTAGCTGCTTATACCAGTCTTCAGGTCTCCCGGCGGTGAGTTTGGCTAAGGCTTGCACAAGGCTACCATTAAGCCGCTCTACGTGTCCATTGGCCTGTGGATGGTATGGTGTTGTGACAGTGTGTTTGATCCCATTCTTGGCGAGGTACATGATGGTGTTTTTGGAGGTCAATTCTTTGCCCCCATTGGTTATCAGGAGTTCTGGCTTTCCAAACTTACTGATTATTTCTTTGCCAATGAATTGTTGGACGTTGTTACCGGTGTGTGTTTTCACTGATTGGGCTACTGGCCACCTTGTTGCAAAATGGATGGCTGTGATGATGTATTTTTTGTTGTTGTGTTTCCCTGGCATGGGGCTCACAATGTCCAAGGCCCATACCTTGAACGGTAGTTGGGTTTGAATGGGGAGTATAGATTTAGGCGGGGTTTTGCTTTTGGCAAACTTTTTGCAGACCTCACACTGTTCTAGCACTTCCTGGACATTGCGGTATAAGGTTGGCCACCAGGCTTTATGTTTTAGGAATTCATATAGATTTTGGCTCTTAGTATGTCCAAGATCTCTGTGGTAGCAAAGAATGGTATTGACTTGTTGATGTGTGGGAATGTAGGGAATGGTTGTGCCATCCGACATCTTTCTGTGAAGAGTCCTGTATACGTCAGCAAAGAGGTGCTCATTATTGATGACCGTTTCTTTGGTGATATTGGTTGTGCCTGCGGGGAACCCTTTGTCTTTTGTGCGGAGCACTAGGAGAGGCCAGTCTGGGTTGAGCCCATTTTCACCCCTAGAAGCGCAGACATACAGGCAGGACAGGGCGTCCGCCATGGCAAGTTTGGCCCCAGGCTTATATTGGATGAGCATGTTAAACCTTTCTAGGTCTTCCATCCACTGCGCTTGGCGGTGTGACAAGTTTGCCTGTGTCTTGAAATAGATGAGCAACTTATGATCGTTTAGTGCTGTGAATTCTTCCTGCCGTTCCAGGTAATAGCGCCATTTGACTAGGCAGTGTACAATGGCCAGTAGTTCTTTGTCGTGGATAGGGTATCAACACTTGCCATCTGTCAGCTTGCGTGACTCGTAGGCTACGGGCAGGAAATCACCATCACTATTCTTAATTCACAGTACTCCCCCAATGGATGCATCTGAAGCGTTGGTTTCCATCTGATATTCTCTGTCTCATTTGGGGTATTGTAAGATGGGCGCTGTTGTGAGCTTTTCCTTGAGACTTCTGAAACAGAGGTCATGTTGGGGGGTCCATACAAACTTGGACTTGGCGCCTGTTATGGCAGACAAGGGGGCAGTCAAGACGCCATAGTTGGGTATGAAATATTGTACATAGGCCACCATTCCCAAGAAAGTGCGTAGTTCTGACTTGTCCTTGGGAGGTGGCATTTTGCAGATGGCTTGTATCTTCTGACTGTCGGGTTTGATGCCGTCCTTTGAGACTATGTGTCCCAAGAAGGGTAGTTTCTCTTGGAAGAACTGGGATTTAGAGGGCTTGGCCAGCAGTTTGTGTTGTGCCAGGGTTGCAAAGACTTCCTCCAGGTCCTTGTGATGCTGTTCCACCAAGGGGCTGTAGACAATAATATTGTCCAGGTACACAAAGGCGTATTTTGCCTATGTGTGGCGCAAACACTTTGTTAATGAAGGTTACAAAGGTGTCCAGGGCATTGGTCATGCCAAAGTTGAGTACCACACATTTGTAGGAGCCGTACTTAGTGCGGAAGGCTGTCTTATGGATGTCTTCCTCCTTGATGAGGATCTGGTTATAGCCTGCAGTTAGATCAATCTTGGAGAAGACAGAGGCTCCTCCCAAGGCGTCAAAGAGATTGTCAATTAGTGGTAAGGGATAACAATTCTTGATGGTGACTCGTTCAAGGCACGGTAGTCTGTGATCAGGCGTAAGGTACTGTCCTTTTTGGTCACAAAGAATACGGCGGCCCCAAAGGGAGACTGAGAGGGGCAGACAAGTCCTTTTTCCAGTGCTTCCTTGAGATAGGCGCACAGGGCGTTGTCCTTGTTTGGGGTCAGTCTGTAAATGGGGCGTGCCTTGGGTATGGCCCCCTTGAGTTAGATAGAGTGTTGGATGTGTTTCTCAGGGGGTAGCCCAGGTAACGCCTCCTTAAAGATTTCTGGGTGACGGGCCATAATGTCGCGGTCTTGCGGTGTCCTGGTGGTCCTTGAAGTGTATGATTTCATACTGACAGGAGTCCCAGTCAATAGCTTTCAGGTTTTCCTTCTCATCCAAAGTCTCTGTGATGCGTACAAAGACATGGTCTTGTAGGAGTTGGTCTACAGAGTCTGGGTAGATTTGGTGGTTGACACCTTTGCGCTTGAGGGTCAGCACTGAGGTTGCCCAGTCCACGTGAGGGTTGTTTCTCTGCAACCAGTCTAGCCCCAGTACAATGTCAAACTTAGGGAAGTCAATGATGGGACCTTGGATGGTGGAGTGGAGATTCTCAAGCATGACGGAGAAGGGGGCAGTTTCCTTTGTCACGGCAATGTGATGTTCATCAGCCAGGACCACATTTTTAATCCGCAAAGGATTAGTGGCCAGCTTGAAACTGTTCACAAAGCTGCTGTTGACTAAAGTTTGATCTGCGCCTGAGTCCAATAGTGCTGAGCCTGTGTAACTGCAAAAGCGGAAAGGGTAAGACATCAATTTATTGGGATGTCTGGCGATGGTGTACAGTACCGGGTCTTCTGAGGGCACTTGGATCATTGGGCATTGGTCCACGTCCTCAGGTTGGTATTCATTGTTGGGCAAGTCAGGAGTTGCGTGGGGAGAGCTTGGCTTGCTTAGTGCTCTCCCCGGGCTTTTCTCTCATCTTGGTTGCCTTGGGTGGTGGTGACACAGAAATGGGTACAATTTGATTGGCCGTTATTCCCATTCCCATTCCCATTTGAACCCGTGGGTTTGTGGTTGTTGTTGTTGCTGTTACCTCCAGGAGGTGGTTGCAAGGAGCGCCCACTTGGATGTGAGTCCTTGGGTATCTCTCATTTTCCAGTCTGTGCCTTGTGCAGAGCGTTGGAGGTTTGTTCTGCTTTTTCTGCTTCATGGTACAGGCTTTGCAGGTTGGTAACTTGGTCCAGGTTCACATGTCTCATCACGTGCGACTTGAGAGCGTTGTAGTACATGAGTGTGTTGCTGGGGTGTTGAAGGCCATGTCAAATGGGGCGCGGATACAGAGTTCCTTGTAGGCGCGGGTGAGTTCCTTCACAGTGCCTGTCTGAGTCAGGTTCTTTACCTGGTGTATGATCATGAGCGCTGTATCCTTGAGCACAAACCTTGCCAAGAAGTCCTGTTTGAAGGTGTCCCAGTTCTTGTCTGTGTGCTCTTTGTGCCACTTGTCACACCAGGTGCCAGCGTCATGGGTCAGACAAATGGAAATCTCCGCGATCCAAAACTGCTGCTGGCACTCCATCTGAGCCAACTTGCTTTGGGCGGACTGGATCCATGCGGCAGCATTGTCGTCGTTGGTCCCTGCAAAGGTTTCCAAGGCGGCGCTGCAAAGTCTTTGTGCAACATAGGCGGGCATGGTGATCTTGTCAGCTGGTTGTGGCGTTGATGAGGGTGCCTGAAAGAACCCTAGGGCAGACAGGGTGTTGAAGGCGGGTAGCGGGATCACTGTGTTTTGGTAGAGAAAGAAGCCATCAGGTATCTCGGTACCAGGAGTATACGGCGTCCAGTTGGGCAGGAGGCCAGACATAATTCTGTCGAGGATTTTTTGGCCGCGGCGTGTGCGGGCAACAGGCAGAATTTTTTAAGATAAGGTAGGATGGAGAGCCTACCTGTGCTACAATGTCGTAACTGTGCTGTTTTAGCAGAGTTACAAGGGGAAGAATATTTAGAGGATAGATAATAATATTTATTGTGAGATAGTGATTATATAGCTATTGTGAATCAATGGATAGCAGGAACATGATTGGTGATCACACAGCTGGATGGAAGAAGGGGGTGGCTTGATCCTGCTAATGAGTCAAGCGCCAAATTGAGGTGTCCACTGTGAGGGATCATCATTTGTTCATGTTGATTGATTTGGTAATCCGAGTTGACTTCCTAGTCTGGCTTTGAGTGACCTGGTAATTGGATTGCAGGTCACAAACCCGCTTTGTTGGAACCTTGCTGGCGGGTTGAGCCTGCGGTTTCAACAGGAAGTTGACTCAAATTCCCAAATCCAGCAACATGAACAGATGATGATCCTTTACGGTGGATACCTCAATTTGGCGCTTGACTCATTAGCAGGATCAAGCCACCCCCTTCTTCCATCCAGCTGTGTGATCACCAATCTTGTCCCTGTTATCCTTGATTCACATGAACTATATAATCACTATCTCTCAATAAAGATTATTATCTATCTTCTAAATATTTTTCCCTGTGTAACTCTGCTAAAACAGCACAGTTACAACACTTGAAATATGTAGCCAAGCGTCATGAATGACATTTCAATACTTGTATTGAAAACTCAAGAGTTGAGCCCCAGTTCCCAAAGGGTGGATCAAACCCTCCAGGACAGTCCAGGACCCGCCAACCCATTAAGTCACAGGCTCAAAGTGATGAACTACTCCGCGACCCGCCGGCCTACTACAGAGAATTCCCTGAATAGTTGCCAGTCTGCCGTCAAACTGGTGCCAATGAAGACCCATATTGACAAAGGAGATGTAACCTGGCTAACAGAGATTGGTGGAGGACCCGCTGCCAACCTGCTCAACGCCAATGCTAGAGTTTTGAAACCAACATTGGAAACCCTGGAATCAAACCCTGACCCTTCAAAGACTACTCGAGTCACACAAAGTGGACAGGAGACTGCCCACTTGTTGAATTGCAAACCCGAGTTAACGAGTTACTCCAAGACCCGCCAGCCTCCCAAATACAATTCCCCAAATGTACATCAGATTGATGCCAACCTTGAGCCATCAAAGACCTGAACCTACGCAGAGGTTGCAGCTTGCCTTAAGGAGGTTAAACCAAAACCTATTTTTAACCTTGCCAATGACCACCAGCAACTGCCAGTCTTCTGCCCAGAAGGGGTAGTACAATTGGACTACTCAGGTGACATAGTGAACAGTGGTGGCAGAACAAAGCATTGCCATTCCTATTTTCCAGAGAAGGTACAACCTGGATCTGCCACCCTTGAGACTTCAAGCCAAGACCCATGTCCCACCAGTGCCTTGTCTGCAAACCTGAACCCTGCAAAAATCAAAGAAGCGAAGCCCCATGGTATAAAAACCCTGGCGGTACGGTGAAGACCCCATTGTCATTTTTGATAATAAAGTTTTATGAACCTTTGGTTTGAACAAATCTTACCCTATCTAGTCTTAGTGATCTTCCACCTTAATTCTGGTCAAGTAGACTACCAGGCCGCCGCCCCCTCCCGAGCCCAATCTACCAAATTGACCCAGGCATTATACCGCCCCCAGGAGCTCCCTTTGGACCTGTGCACTTTACCGAGTACCCCTCCCCCCAACCCAGCCTATTCAGAGTAAGACTTGGAAACCATCCTCATTGCTGACCCCTTGGCCAGGACTAGAGAAACCAAATACATAGGACACAAAGGAAAGTGGTACAAACGGCCGCCACAATTGTTCAAAGACAAGTGCAATTATCTGCCAGCGTACCTTGTTCCCATGACTCCACCATTAACCCCAAGACCAGACCGCCCCTTGGAACCCACCGCTGCCGCTGAGACCACCTCTACCCAACTGTTTGGAGTACTCTATATTACTTTGACAGGATTGGTGGATTCTGTGGTCCCCAACTCCGGACCCTGGTCCTTGCTTGGCCAATCTGTATCTTATATTATCAAGTTAGCACCCATTCTATGGTGGGCCCTACCTGCCGGCTTGGCCGCCCCTCACCCTGAGCCGCCCAATGCCTCTACCTATGACTGGTTTGCTGACACCAAGACTTGAATCTTGTAATATGTCTATCAGATCCTTAATTGTGGCTTGTTTAAATAATATACCAAAAAGGTGATTTTATTTAAGGAAAAAGCCACCTCACAGTTCAGATTGCAAATCATGTATGTTGGATTTGACAATCCTGCAGTTTGACCAACAGGTACTAAATCCAAAGTATGGGGTTTTAAACCCTAAATGAAAATAAAAGTGCATATATATAAATTATTCTAAAGTTAGTGTTGAAAGTGTAAGTATACTTAAAATTACATGGATTGGCCTCATTATATATTAAATATAATATGAACTTAAAGACTTAGGATGGCTATTGGTAAAATGATTATTTCTGGTCTGCATTGTTTTTAGGGTTGGAAAAGTGATAGCTATTTAAAAAATATTCTATTTAATTTTTTATTTAAATGAATTAGGCTGTCACCCTCCTAGCCCTAATTATACCAACTTTATTAAACCAACTTTAAATCCCATCAAATTCCTAGATGTACAACTCAGAAAGAATTGAGTTTATCAAGTGATAGCTGAAGCAAACTGCAAGGGGTCGTGTTAGCGCTGCTCCAGCTAGCCCCGTCCAGTACCTCACTGGGCCTTATGATCAAAGAATTATTTCGATATAAGTAAATATTAGAATTTTTTAATTTCTGCTTTAGTGGCATAGAGCCGAAAGCTAACTGGGGCTGGGCCAAAACACCCCTGGGTCTGATTAACCCAAGAATTAATTTTTCCTAGTGAAATAACAACCTCCAAAATTATCCAGTTTGAACCTTTCCACAATCCAAAGTATCGATATGGCAAAGAAGGGGAAGTCAAAGGGCAGCGCAATCCCCAAACCCTTGGCGGAACGTCTCAAGGGCATTTTAGAAACTCCTGCACCAGGTAATGTTTTACTCCCCCCTTTCGATTTAAATTTATTTTCTGCGGCTTCTTCCAAAGTAAATTTTTAGTTTGAATAATCGTTTCTTTTGCCTATTTCTGTCATATATTCCAAAGTCGTACTTTGGTGAAAGAGATTTTATTAATTTGAGTCCTGAAGAAAAAATGTGAATTACTCTATTTTCTTAGTTCCCCAAAGATGTTTATTCAAAATAATCATAAATGTTGGTATCGCCCATGCTTAAAGTTTGGTCTATTTTATGGAAGGTCAGCTTAGTTCAATTTTTGGTCGATTCAGTCTATGAGTGAAATTTATATTCTTGGAAGTCCCATGAATGCATTATCCAAAAAAAGTTGACTCGTTCTATATTAATAGCTATTTTAACAAAACTTAACTTAAAATAATTTCTTAGTGATGTCTCGTTATTATTATTCACTTCTTTAAACTTAATACTTTTTATATCAGACTTCGACCCTGAAGAGAATCTTTTTGAAACCGGCCCTGCGGATGATGATAGCGAAAGCGATAATTCAGATGATTCAGAAGCAGCCCGCGAGCACTATTTACAAGTTGGGTAAGAAAACTTAAAGATCCTTGGCTAATTATTGTAGCGAGAGTAAAATGCGCAAGCAACAGTCGCTTCAAATTGCTGATGACCCTAAATACAGGGGAGTTAGAGTATCTCGTTCCGCACTGTATCAAAACAGCGATGCTGAGGAGCCGATTGACGAATCAGACGATGAAGATGCTTTAGAAACGAATGCCGCTGAAGCGTCTGCTAGTACATCCGAAGATAGCGAAGTCAATTCTTCAGATGAGGAATCTGACTTTAATGGTGCTTTGTCCCACACGGTTGATAACGATGATGCAGAGCTTGCGGCAGAACTCCAGCAAGCTGAAGAAGAAGAAAAGGCTTTGTTGGCCTCTCTGACTCAGAAAGCTACGTCTGATGCTGTCAAAGGCCAACACGTAAAAAACCAACTCTCTTTATGGGAAACGACCCTCGATTTAAACATCCGATTCCACAAACTGGCGACGCTTGCCAATCCACTGCCTCAGGTACTCAAAGAAAAGACAATTGCTTATTTGTAGAAACCCATTGAAGGGATTTCTGAAGAAGAAGCGAGCGAAAATGCCCAGTTGGTCGCTTCAGTTTCTAAACAGCTTACCAAATTGATTGGTAGTGCATTGGAGTTCCGCAAAGCTCTATGGCCTGCAGATAACCCAGAACTTGGGGCTTATCCTGAATTGACAAAGCGTCCCCGAGAAGAACAAGTAGATGTTGATGAGCTTTGGAAACAGATTTCAAGCGTCAGTGAGAGGTAGTCCTTCGCTTGAATCTTGACTAACTCAAATAGCTATAAGCCGTATTGCCATGCAACAATTGAGAAATGGAGCAATAGAGTCCGCATGACAGAAGGAATTTCAGGTCCTGGAAAAAAATTCAAGGCTCTGGATCAATCAACCCTACATCAAATCCAAGCCACCCTTGCAGACTCTTCTCGACTAGTGCGTAGATCCCAGCTCAAACGAACTGCATTCAATTTGATTGGAAAGGTTAGCTTATTTGGTTTCATAAGGCTGATGTTTTAGGAGGAAGATAGTAAAACTGAAGATAATTATGACACTGAAATCTATGATGACACTGACTTCTATCAGCAGCTGCTTAGAGAGTTCATTGACTCAAGAATGGTGGACAATGGTAAGCTTTGGCTGCTTCAAACCTAACTCTCAAAGATAGCCAGAGTGAGATGGGTGGAATGAGGTGGGCTGCCCTAAAGCAGGATAAGCAACGCAAAAACAAAGTAGTTGACACCAAGGCTAGCAAGGGCCGTAAGTTACGCTATCATGTGCATGAATCTCTACAGTCTTTTATGGCACCTGTCGATGTTCAGCAGTGGCACTCTGAAATGGTAGATGAGCTCTATGCTTCTCTTTTCCAGCGCCAGACTCAAGCTGCCAAATCAGATATTCCCAATGATGGCCTCCGTATCTTTGGCTGATTTGTATATATCTAGCACTATAGACTTTTTATTACCCAGCTGAAGTTTCTCTTCTGTCTTTACCATTTCTTTGTTAGGCTTAGTTTAAAGAAAATAAATTGTTAATTTTCCTCATATATATCTGCAATTAGAGAGCTTCCAAAATAGAGATATCGATATAAACTTTTAAATTAAGGTTAATGGTTTAAGACTAATTTAAATATCAAAAAGAGTCGAGCTAGATTTCAGTACTACCATAAGAAAGTGACACTACAGTTGCAACATCTTCAATCACTCCCTCTCAGGGAATCATTTCCCCAAGGAATGATTCAACCGCCAAATAAGATGTGCCACTAAGATTCAGTCTAGATGCCACACTGAGATCAATCCCTGGATTCCTCAAACAATCCAGCTCTTCCCAGGACCACATGGCATATACGATCTATAGACACTATGCAGCTTACACTCTAACTATATACCACTCTTCTATCAAATAAAGATATCATTCTCTTCTTTAATTCCCCTATTCTGTACTTTTATTCTTCCAAGAAGTATATTTGCAACAGTGGTGGCAGAAGTGGTTTATCTACACCTAGTTTACCCAAGGAAAAATTTCTCCAGAGAAAAGAACCCAAGAAATAGTGCTCCTCACTGGCTGGAGAACTTACATGGAAGGGTGAGACATCCCGCAGGATATGCCATCTTCAACAATGTTTTTAAACCCATTGGAAAGTTCAACTTCCATAGTGCAAGAGGAACCTTGAAACAACCCAAGCTGTCAGGGTGAAGTAGAGTTAGAGCTTGTTGTAATCGTTCAAATGGGGAATGTATACCCAAATGAGGATGACATCACCAATGAGGAGGAGACAGTGCATTTTTATTTGGAAATGGTAACCCTTGAAGAGTGAATAAGGAATGGTGCAGCAGAAGATTATGCACAGATGCATCAGGAAGACTTTAATTTGTCTCAGAGTCAAGGGATCAGCAGCATAGATAGGTTCACATTCAATTTTGCGGGGTTCAGGAATCATTTTGTCAGGGGGAGGAAGATTCCCAGGAAATTGTAGAGGTGAGAAGGCAGAATCTAGCAATATGGTTATTACAAATCTGATTGGGAAATATTGGAATAATTGAATCATGAGGCAAGATATTTTATTTAGGAAAAATATCAAACTACTAGGTAGTTTGGTGGGGACAATGGTTACTTAAGGCCTTTGGGTACATCTTGATGAGGTGGCCTCCTTGAATACAATATTTGACAGCTTACAGATATCACCAATGGTGGTTCTGTAAGCTGTTACCTGACCCCCTTTGAGGTCAGGATTTGTTGACCAGCAGGTCAAGGAAGGGAAGTTGGGCGTGAGGCATCGGCACCCCACTTGGACCCAATTTCCCATGCCACCACCCACTTGTGATCAATTTTTAGATTTAAATCTGTGATCACCGCAAGCAGGTGGGGCTTTGGGCTGGTTTTCCCAGGTGGCAGGGCTTTGGTTGAGCCACACCCAGAGAAACTATGACAATGACACAAGGTACCATCAATTGTATCCCAGTGTCTTCTCTCCACAAAACTGCTCTTTTACTGGCCTGCACCAGGAAGACGCTGCCCCCAGGATCCAAAACTCTCAAACTAAATCTACACACATTGGTTAGCCACAAAAACCCTGAGAAGAAAAAAATCTACACTTCAAGTCACAGGAGTTGCCGCCAGGTCTGTAGGTGAACGGTTTGAGGCTAACCCAACCCTATTCATAATGTGAACTGAAGCCTCTTCAATAAGACCTCCATGAACAAGTTTGCAATAAAAGACACCAACAAAGTAATTGTCCATGAGCACAAGAAACTCAAAAGGACAGGAAATATTGATGAGTATATTACCATATATGAAAACATATGAGATAAAGCACCCATCCACATGAACTTTGATGACCACTCTACTTGTGTAAACCTCTACAATGGCCTTCTTTTCTATATTATTTGTCACTTTGAGCTGAACAACTCTGCCAACCTTTAGGGAGCTGTTGCAACATAGATTGGCACCTCACTTTCCAGTGTATCTCACAGGGAACAGGGGGGCTTAACAGATCATCCCGTGATGGGTATAACATCATCCACCCTCCTGATTTGGATGTTGTGTAAGCAACATACTGTAAATTCAGAACTTGAACATAAAAATGCGGGATTACCAAATCCTTGGTCCAAATTTTGAATCACTTTTGCAGGATGGCCTTTTTTAATTAAGTTGAATTCTTTGTATTTTTATTTGGATTTTTAAAAATGCAGGAACTCATAGACACTTTGCAAAGCTCAAATCAAACTGCATACTTCCAATGGACAAAATGAATTAACTGGAATCAGATTTTTAGTGTTCAAATCCATCAACCATTTTCATTAAGTTTACTATATTTTTTGAAATTGCGGTATTGTCAAATCCAAGAACCAAATTTCAAATCCCGTTTGAATGTCACTAGTAAAATCAGATATTAACTGCGGGAACTGGAATCCAAATTGAATGTACAGTAAGCACACTAGAAAACACCAACCCAAATCAAGAAGCTCCACCACAACTAAAATCAAATGAAAAATTCAATCTCAATAACCATAATTAGACAAAAAAGTGATTAGACTTTAAAATCATTCAAACCTGGAAAGTATACAATATTATTCACTTCAAATCACAGATATAGAAACTCTGCTACTATTCAAGGCTATATCAAGAGAAAACAACTTCCCACAACTAAACCAATAACTCCAAATAAATACATATTTAATCTAATATATATTTTTTATTTTATTTTTATGGATTGTCAATCACATTCCCAACCTGCTCCTGCACCAGCCTGCGGGCAGCCCGTCCACAAGGGCGTCCCAGAGGGTCCAAGAACAGACCCAGAACCCAACCTGATAGGAGTCATGCCAATACACAGGCCTCCCAGGGTGTCATTGCCAGAAAACCACCTCCCGCGTCCCAGGACCAATCAACCAGCTTGAATCCCAGGCAGAAGCCACTCTCAAGGCCTGCTACCAAAGTCTCCTACACCAGGGTCACTGGGAACACTGAGGTTACTTACACCTCCACTGTGTACCCAGTTGTCACCTGGCTCCGCACTCTTGACCCAAGAGTTGCCACTTCCTGCCCCCGCGTCTTTGACACCACCTATGAGCCATTGGCCACCACCAAAGAGCTATCTGTGCCTATATCATATACCACCATTGTGGCGCCAGCGCAACCAAGCGTGATTCCACCTTTTACACAAAGGTTCCCATCCCCTGTGTTGAGCCAGCCAGGATGCCACGGTACCTGCCAAGGGCTGGCGTCAGTTGACAGATAGTGAGTGTATAGCTCTCCTCAACTGCCTGAACGGGGGAATGGCAGTTCAGAATTTTACGTCCCAATTTGGTGTCACAGCCAGATATATTGGCGACATCAACAAAAAATATGGCAACACCAGGAAAATTGCCAAATCCACCAAGGCTAAGCGGCAGCCCAAACTCCTTCAGCCTGTTCATATCAATGCATTCAAGCAGTGGGTTACAAAGGGTTGCCACCTGGACTCACTTGCCGTCCAATCAATGCTCACCATAGAGTTTGGGCTTTCTGTTTCTAAAACCCTTGTCTACAAAGCAATGGTCAAATTGGGCTTCTCTTGGAAGGTCCTCAGAGTTTCTCTGTACAATAGGAACAGCAAGAAAACAATTGAAGATTGACAAATTTGTGCCAAGACCTATCTGGCCCTAAAGAAGACTGGGAATGTCCAGTTCTTCTACATAAATGAATCATCACTTTCCTCCTCACTCAGGTCTAGGCATGGGTGGGTCAAGAAGGGGTCCAAGGACAGTATAGCCTATTGTGAAGCTATCTGTTCCCAGACTTATTCCATGGTTGCTCTTCTTGGTCCTCGCGGGTTGGACCAATACCAAATGATCAAGGGTTCCCACAATAGCGGGACTTTTCTTGATTTTCTCCAAGCTGTCAAGGAGTACCCTCAGATTAATTACTGGGGCACAACCAACATTGTTGTGTTGGATAATGTTGGGCTCCAAAAAGTGGATCTGGTTATGTCCAAGTTCCCACCCATAGATAAAAATAGTCATTCAGCCAGCCACCGCCTGGCTGACTGTTCAATGAGACTCCTCTTCCTCCCCCATATTCTCCATTCCTTAACCCAATCAAGAAGGTCTTTGAGTGGATCAAAAATAAGGTGAAGAAAGGCCTCCCCTAGAACACTGAGGATCTCTTCAACATCCTTGAGGTCAGTCAATTTGCAATGCCACCCAATGTGGTGGCGGCTTTCTATGAGCACTCAGAATCCTTCTTCCCCAAAGCCCTGGCCTCTGAGCCAATCAGAAAAATGGGTGCTCCAGGTTTTATTTGTTTTTATTTTTATTTATTTTGTTTTTAGTAGGACTCAACAATTATTATTTATATATAATGACATGACGTTTGATTGTATTATAGACATATAAGAATACATGGAAAAGGTAAGTAAAATTAATTATACTAGGTAAGATGAATATTTTTTTGTTATAATGCACTGAATATTATTATTGGCTTTTGCACTAACAAATAAATAAATTAAAAAAATATAAATAGATTAATTTTATTTAAACAATTGTGAATCCTTGTTGGTACTTTGGCTTTTTTAAGCCACAAAGCAGATCTTGCAGGAGATCATCTTATCTTTATTATTTCAGTGCCACTATAGCCACACAACAAGGAAACCAACAATTTTCATGTATCTCTTACTAATTAGTACTTATGACGCAGGTCAAGCATATCAAACATATTTATCAAACCATATTACAAGGGAAATGCAATTCAAGTTCTAAACAATCACTTGTTTATAACATAAGTGGAGCAGGCTGTCTGTTGCAGATAAATTCAGTTCTCAATGTTTAACAATGTAATAAAGGAACCTGTTCTCAACGAGCCAGCAACTATAAACATTTTTTAATTCTTTTTTATTATTTGACGTGTTTACAACTATAACTAATGTCAGAAAATTGCAGACCATGGTATTTTACTGTAAATTCAGAACCTATACGTAAAAATGCGGGATTGTTAAATCCTTGGTCAAAATTTTGAATTACTTTTGCGGGCAACTCAGCTGAGTGAAAAATAAAATATTTAATAAAATAAAACATTTAATTTGACTTTTTTGATTTATTTTAATTGGCAAATTTTGAATCTCTTGAGCAGATAACTCAACCAACAAAAGACAAAACTCAGCAAACAAATGCAGGATAAATGAATCAGAAATGCAGGATTATAATGTACAATTTAAGATTTCCTGTATGTCTAATAAATCAGACAACATTTAAAAATTAACAAATTCAAAATGGCAGGATTTTCAAATCCAAGAACCAAATTTCAAATCAAAAATGAGGTGAATTTGAAATAAATATAATTTATGGGTGTCTCAAAAAGGATGCTAAAGGATATAGGGTGGATTTGTGCTAATTCTTTTAGGAATCATAGGCATTCTCAAAAAGCACCCTATTCCATTTTAGGACAGCTAAAATTAAGATGCTTGATTACAGTTGATTTTAAAAAATGCTAACAATAAAGTAGAATTATATATTACAATCTATCTTATCATGTTATCTTTTCCTTGATGTGTTGATAGTTAATTTGCTGTTGATAATGTGATTGTGTTTAATTGGATATTTTCACCTCCAGTTGCCAAGGCAACTTGATTTCCTATTGCCTTGGTGACTGGAGGTGAAACTATCCAATTAAACACAATCACATTATCAACAGCAAATTAACTATCAACACATCAAGAAAAAAACAACGTGATAAGATAGATTGTAATATATAATTCTACTTTATTATTAGCATTTTTTAAAATCAACTGTAATCAAGTATCCTTAGTAGCAATACATGAATACATAGTTAGTAAACTGATGGTTTATCTTCCCCATCCTTTCTTCCTTGAAGAAAAGTTTTATGGCCCCTGGCTACACCAGGGGCCAAAAAGCTTTTAAAAAGTTTCTGTGTCGTCAGGAGGGTAGCTCATATATCCTTATATGGTTTTGTGGTTGCTATATTAGTGATTTAGAGTGAAGAATATTGCATCATTTCCAGTCTAGACAATTTTGTATTTCACTTAATTTCATGTCTAAACATGGTTATTGAGATTGGATTTTTCATTTGATTTTATCCAGAGTGAAGCTTCTTGATTTGAGTTGATCTGTCCTAGTTACTTACTGTACATTAAATTTGGATTCCAGTTCCCGCAATTATTATTTGAGTTTACTAGTGGCATTCAAAAGCAATTTGAAATTCGGTTCTTGGATTTGACAATCCTGCAATTTCAAAACACATATTAAACTTAATGAAAATGGTTGATGGATTTGAACACTTCAAATCTGATTCCAGTTAATTCATTTTGTCCATTGGAAATATGCAGTTTGACTTGAGCTTTTCAAAGTGTCTATGAGTTCCCACATTTTTAAAAATTCAAATAAAAAACAAAGAATTAAATTTAATTAAAAAAGGCCATCCCACAAAAGTGATTTGAAATTTGGACCAAGGATTTGACAGTCCTGCATTTTTTATGTTTAGGTTCTGAATTACAGTATCATCCACCAGCTGATATCCTAAGTCTTCTAACATTAGGAAAGTACAGAGAACCTGTGACTTTGGTGTAACCTTTGGCCTGGAATATTTGTCATCAGAAGTAGAAAGTCTGACAAGGCTCAAGGCCCAGAGGATTTGGGACGGTTCTTTCTAATTCTGGATTTAGGTTCATATGTGCCTCTATATTTTACTATAGATAATTTTACTGTATGACAACAGTATCATCTTTTTCTCTCCACTAATAAAGCCCAAGAGAGGATCACATTAAGGAAATAAGACTTGGGTCAATCATCAAGTCAATAAGGAATCATAAGTCTTTTATTCTAATGGACTGCCTCTAAGGCAGCCCACCTACACATGTGTTATGTCAGGAAGCCAGTTGTAGTTAGAGGCATTGGGTAGCTCAGGGTGTGGTGCAGCCAAGCCAGCGGGTAGGGCCCACCATAGAATGGGTGCTAACTTAATATAAGATACAGATTGCCCAAGTAAGGACCAGGGTCTGGAGTTGGGGACCACAGAACCCACCAAACCTGTCAAAGTAATGTAGAGTACTCCAAACAGTTGGGTAGAGGTGGTCTTGGCTACGGCGGTAGGTTCCAGTGGGCGTTCTGGTCAAGGGGTTAAGGGAGGAGTCATAGGAACAAAGTAGGCAGGCAGATAATTGTACTTGTCTTTAAATAATCTTGGCGGTCTTTCATACCACTTTTCTTTGTGTCCTATGTATTTGGTTTCTCTAGTCCTGGCCAAGGGGTTGGCAATGAGGATGGTCTCCAAGTTGTACTCTGAATAGGCTGGGTTGGGAGGGGGTATTCTGTAAAGTGCACAGGTCTAAAGGGGGCTCCTGGGGGATGGTATAATGCCTGGGGCAATTTGGCAGATTGGTCTTGGGAGAGGGCGGTGGCCTGGTGGTCTACTTGACTGGAATTAAGATGGAAGATCACTAAGACTAGATAGGGTAAGATTTTTTTGAACCAAAGGTTCATAAAACTTTATTATCAAAAATAATGATATAGTCATCACCATACTGCCAGCGTTTTTATACCATGTGATTTTGCTTCTTTGCTTTTTGCAGGATTCAGATCCAGGGGCGGTTTGCTGGTGTGGCATGGATTCTGACTTGGGGTCTGGAGGGCATCAGGTCCTAGTTGGGAATACTCTGGTGAACAGAGATGCTTAATTTTGCCGCTTTGGTTCACCAAGTCACCTAAGCAGCCTAATTGCATTCCTCTTTCTGGACTAGGGACCAGTAGCAGTTGGCACTTATTGGCAGGGCTAATGGTGGGTCTTGTCCAAGCCACAGCTTCTGCATAGGTCTAGGCCCTCTGTGGCACCAGTTTGGTGGGTCTTGGCTGGGCTGGCTCTGGTGAGCCAAAGTGGCAGTGCTTTATTTTGCCCCTGTTGTTCACTATGTCACCTGAGCTGGCCAATTGCAATACTTTTGCTGGACTGGGGGCAATCTGACAACCCTTCAGGGAATCCTCAGTATTAGGCCGGTGGGTTGCAGGACAACTTAACAATTCAAGTCTGTGGCTTAACAGATTGGCGGATCCTGGACCGTCCTGGGGGGGCCAATCCGCCTTCAGAGGGCTGGGGTTCAACTCTTGGGTTTTCAATACAAGTATTGAAAAGTCATTCATGACATGTTACTGAGTTAGCTCACAACACTAGAAGAGACTGAAGTAGCATTAGGGCAACACGGCAGAGGCCCGTTCTTTTTGGGGTGATTTTAACAGAAGGCTAAATTATCATCTTCCACAGATTGGTATCCTTTCTGTCTACCTGGGCCACTTCCAGGGCTAGCTAGTCAGTGGTCAACTACTAGTTCATGGAGATGATTGTTTCACATAATCAGAGCTACTCTAATACAACAGGCCCAAAGCCTTTTTATCTTAGAGTGTTTGTCCTGACAGCCCAGTCCATTTTGGACTCTTCTAGAAGTGTTTCAAATGACGGCCCATGTGATGGCCTTTGTTCTAGGATATAATTAAAGATTAGAATAGTAATTATTATGAAAAGCATGTTTGAGGTGGTTGTTAAGGTGGACTAATTAATGAGCAGTAATTGCATGTTCCATTAATTAATTAATTAATTGCAATGTATGAGTTTTTTAATGCTAGGATATGATTTGGTCATTGATTCATAGATCTTGCAGCCTGCAGTCCGCATTATTCTATTGAACCCCTTTCTAAGAGTGATTGACAGCTGCCCCGCGTTAATTGGTTGAATCTGTTAATTAGTCAATATCCCAAAATCCTGACAACTAATGTCTTATAATATATTTAGATATATCACTATTATAACTGAAATATTAAAATATAAATACTGTAAATTCAGAACCTGAACGTAAAAATGCGGGATTGTCAAATCCTTGGTCCAAATTTTGAATCACTTTTGCGGGCAACTCAGCTGAGTGAAAATAAAATATTTAATAAAATCAAACATTTATTTTGATTTTTTTTGGTTTATTTAAATTGGCAAATTTCAAATCTCTTGAGAAGATAACTCAACTAACAAAAGACAAAACTCATCAAACAAATGCAGGATACATGAATCAGAAATGCGGGATTCTAATGTACAATTTGAGATTTCCTGTATTTCAATCAAATCATGGACATCATGTAAAAATTAACAAATCTGAAATTGCGGGATTGTCAAATCCAAGAACCAAATTTCAAATCATTACTGCGAGGAATTTGAAATAAATATAATTTATTGGTGTCTCAAAAAGGATGCTAAAGGATATAGGGTGGATTTGTGCTAATTCTTTTAGGAATCATAGGCATTCTCAAAAATCACCCTATTCCATTTTAGGACGGCTAAAATTTAGATGCTTGATTACAGTAGATTTAAGAAGACGCTAATAATAAAGTAGAAGTATGTATTACAATCTATCTTATCACGTTGTCTTTCCTTTGATGTGTTGATAATGTGTGTCCAATTAATTGCAAACACATTATCAACACATCAAAGTAAAGACAACGTGATAAGATAGATTGTAATATATACTTCTACTTTATTATTAACGTCTTCTGAAATCTACTGTAATCAAGTATTCTTAGTAGCAATACATGAATACATTGTTAGTAAACTAATAGTTTATCTTTCCCCCCTCTCCTTCTTCCTTGAAGAAAAAGTTTTATGGCCCCTGGCTACACCAGGGGCCAAAAAGCTTTTAAAAAATTTCTGTGTTGTCAGGAGGGTAGCTCATATATCCTTATATGGTTTTGTGGTTGCTATATTAGTGATTTAGAGTGCAGAATATTGCATCATTTCCAGTTTAGACAATTTTGTATTTCACTTAATTTCATGTCTAAACATGGTTATTGAGATTGGATTTTTCATTTGATTTTATCCAGAGTGGAGCTTCTTGATTTGGGTTAATTTGTTCTAGTTACTTACTGTACATTTAATTTGGATTGCAGTTCCCACAATTATTATTTGAGTTTACTGGTGGCATTCAAAAGCAATTTGAAATTTGGTTCTTGGATTTGACAATCCCGCAATTCCAAAAAACATAGTAAACTTAATGGAAATGGTTGATGGATTTGAATGCTTCAAATCTGATTCCAGTTAATTCATTTTGTCCATTGGAAATATGCAGTTTGACTTGAACTTTGCAAAGTGTCTATGAGTTCCCGCATTTTTAAAAATTCAAATAAATACTCAAAAAATCAATTTAATTAAAAAAAGGCTATCCCGCAAAAGTGATTTGAAATTTGGACCAAGCATTTGACAATCCCGCATTTTTACGTTCAGGTTCTGAATTTACAGTATTAAAATTTAAATATTAAAATTTAAATATTGTCAGGATTTCTGGATATTGAATAATTAACAGATTCAACAAAATAACGCAGGCCAGCAGTTAATCATTCTAAGTGATAGATTCAACAAAATAATGCAGGCCAAAGGCTTGTGGAATCAATGATCAAATCATATCCTGGCACCAATGTTGTGTTCTGAGGAGCAGCACAGACACACAACAGGGAATCCTAACCTTAGGATTGGATTCATTCTAAGTCTTGGTTAGATGACAGGGAAGGCAATTGCGTTTACCTTGCGGCCCTGGATGAATAGTCTCTACTGGGCGTGGCTAGAGAGAGGCGTGGAAGTACAGAAGACACAAAGACAAAAATGTGAATATAACTTAATTTTATTGGTGAATATGGAAATGTAATATATAGTGGTTGAGAATACCACAAAACACTACCAGGTTGGTAGGATCACTTGCCACAAGCATGAGTGGGGCAAGTGAGTTGAGAGAGTCAGGAAACCAAACAATCATATTTCCTGAAGTGGAAGCCAGTTCACTTCGAGAGTTGAAAGCAAAAGCAAGAGATTCATCTTCAAAATGGCCCAACAAAGGCAAAATTGAAACATGGTGAATGCTGTTATTCACAACATTGCCCCCCTCTAGATTGGCCTTTGGGGGTGATACTTGCAGAGGAGCTTGGCGTGTACGCGAGCAAAAGGGCGACCTCTGGAGAGGTGCTTTACAGTGTACTCAGATCCTTGTTTGAAAGTCACCTCTAAAGGACCAATCCACAGGGAGTCCAGTTTGTGTGCACGCCCACCCACATGATGTTGGTAGTATAGGACATGGTCATCAACAGCAAACTCAGGCAAGGGGGAGCGCCCTGAGTTGTCAGGAGAGAGCTCAAGCATCTTAGTCTTATATGCGGAAGTGTAAGTAGTGGCTTGTATATCAATGATGCGGTTGACTAAGTCTTTGATGTGGTTGTCAGGGTTCATGGCCTTATTAGAGGAGAGTAGGGGAACCCCCAAGAGCAACAGAGTGGTGGCTTCACGCCCATACAACATGGCAAAGGGGGAGTACCCTGTGACCCAATGCTTGCTCAGACAATAGGCAAAGAGTGCAGCAGGTAAGTATAGATCCCAATTGGCAGCGTTAGAGTAGGTGAGCTTCCTCATGATAGAAACCAGTGTTGAGTTGGCACGCTTAACTGCCCCATTAGTGGAAGGATTATAGGGGGCAGAGAAAGACCGGTGAGTTCCTAGAGCTCCAACAACAGAGGTTACAAGTTTGGCATTGAAGTTGGTTTTGTTGTCTGATAACAACACTGGAGGACAGCCATGGCAGTAGAAAACATCCTGCAGCAGGAAGGCAGTAGTAGTCTTAGCAGTGATTTCTTTAGTAGGGTGAGCTTCTACCCACTTGCTGAAGTGGTCAACAGCAATCAGGATAAAGCGGTATCCAAAGCGTGAGCGGGGGAGAGGACCTACAGCATCAATGCTGACAGTGTGAAAGGCATGTTGAGGGGGGACCAATTTGAACTTGTGAGAAGCAGCTCGGGGCCTCTGAAGTTGGCAGTCATGGTAACTAGCTATGACATCTGGGATCAACAGGCAAAGATTCTCCCAGAAGTAATTCTTCTGAAGCCAATCAAAGGTCTTGGCAATGCCTCCATGGCCAGTTTCTTTATGAGCTTGCGACACTAAGGAGAGCCAAAGACTGGGGCGCACGTATGGCAGGTATTTACCCCACACCTTCTTGAAGAGTTGGTTGTCACATATGAGGGTGTCTTCAGACAATTTGGACAGGGCAAGTCAAACCTCTTCTGTCTCACCTTCCCAGGAAGAAGAGTAGCCAATTAGCTTGTACAGGCGGTCTGCCTCAGCAGGATGTAGGGCAAGGATGGGCATTTGGGACAACCCATCAGCGTTCTGATGTTGAATCCCGGGGTAATGAAGCACAGTGAAGTCATAACCTTGCAGGTGGAGAGCCCATCTGGCTAAGCGTTCTTCAGGCTCCTTAAGTTGTTGTAACCATTTGAGCAAAGCGTGGTCAGTGACGACAGTGAAATGGGTACCATACATGTAGTGGCGGAATTGTTTGACTGCATGCAGCACAGCAAGGCACTCCTTCTCTGTAACACTATAATTCTTTTCATGCTTATTCAGCACATAGGAAGTATAGGCTACAGGGTGGTCCACACCTTCATCGTTGAGCTGAGCCAAGATAGCCCCAATAGCAAGGTCACTAGCATCAGTGTACAAGATGAATTCCTTATTGTAATTGGGGTACAC
Source organism: Entomophthora muscae (assembly GCA_014839935.2). NCBI lineage: Eukaryota > Fungi > Entomophthoromycota > Entomophthoromycetes > Entomophthorales > Entomophthoraceae > Entomophthora > Entomophthora muscae. The sequence goes on along the minus strand of QTSX02004560.1, from coordinate 12,069 downwards.
TAAAATGGGTGCTTCTTTGAGTTTCTGCTTTAGAGTCTCAAAGGCTTGCTGTTGACTGGTGGTCCATTTGAAAGAAACATTAAACAATAGTTAGACCAGGGGTTTGCTAGTATCAGAAAAATCAGGAATGAATTGTCTATAGTAACCCATCATGCCCAGAAAGACTTGTACTTCTCAGAGGTTGGTGGGCAGAAGCATTTTGCTGATGGCTTCAACCTTCTTGGTCATTGGACAAATTCCTGTTTGGGTTACTTCATGGCCCAGGAATTCAAGGCGTTCTTTGAAGAAAGCACACTTAGAGGGTTTTAACTTGAGGCCATCTTCTTGGATCTTTATGAACACCTCTTTAAGATGGGCTAGGTGATCAGTGAAAGCTGCGCTGAAGACTGTTATATCATCTAGGTAGACTAAGACACACAATAACTTCAAATCACGCAGGATGGAATCCATGGCCCTCTGGAAAGTTGCCGGGGCATTACAGAGCCCTTGTGGCATGCAGGTAGGTTCAAACAATCTTTCTGATGTGATGAGCGCAGCCTTCTGACAGTCTTGAGGAGAGAGGTCAACTTGTCAGTAGCCAGACGCCAAATCCATGGCAGAGAAAAACTTAGAACCTCCAAGGCGCCAGAGAGCGTCATCAATGCGCGGTAAGGGATAGGAATCTTTCTTGGTTAGAGAATTCAACCTTCAATAGTCGTCACAATCCGGTGTCCTCCATCCTTTTTCTTTAAGATGAGCAGAGGGGAAGCCCAGGGACTTTGAGAGGGAGCTAGCAGTCCAGCATCCAGCAGTTGTTTGAGCTCCTTAGAAACCTGCGCATCTTCCACTTGGCTGCGGCGGTATGGCTTGGCACAAAAGGGGGAGCATCTCCTGTGTCAATCTGATGAATCACACCTTTGGCTAGCCCATAATCAGTACTATTTTTAGCAAAGATGTCTGAGAACTGGTCTAGTAAATCAAGCACCTCTTTCTGTTGAACCAGGGACAACTGAGGGAAGTCTTGGGCAGTGAACAGAGATATGACTTGAGGCTTGTCTTTGGGTAGGTTAAAGTCTTGAAAAGTTTCAAAAGGGTGAAGAGACAAGACGTCAGGAGCATTTAACAACTTTCTGTAACCAACAACCTTCCTATGGATACAGTCATAGGAAGCGCGGTAAGGTTGGCAACTAGTAATTGAACGGGATCCTTGTGGGAAACGTCCAGAATTCCAGGACAAAGGTAAGGCTTGTTCTGCCCCAGCAAGGGAGGGGAGTATAGCTCTAAGAAAGTCCGCTCAGGTAGTTAATATGAGATCTGGGAGTCTATGATAGCCTGAGAGCCTGGGGGGATGGTGACAGCAGACGTAGCCATGGGAGGACACTTCATGTTGGTGGAATGGGTTCAGTATTTTAGGGTGAAAACTCCAGTGGGGTACTCCAGAGTACATGTCTTCAAGTGTTTACCAGGAACTTTGATTGGCTCTTCAAAGATCAGAGGGACTTTGTACCCTAGGATAGAAAGATAACCATCCTTTAGGTTGATGATCCCATTATATTTCCAAAGGAACTGGGTACCAACCAAAAGGTCATAGCTCTCATTTTCTAGAGCAACAGCTGGCGCAGCCAACAGGAGTTTACCAAATTGCATTGGTAAGGCAGAGTGCACACCAATGGCGCAAGTCATGGAGAGACCAGCGGTGCCATAGGATTGATGGTAGTTGAGATCAGGGGCCAGCTTAAGTTTCTTCACCAGTTTAGAAGAAACAACGTTGACCAGAGAACTGGTGTCCAGGACAGCTTTGATCTTGACTTTTTGGATAGATATCTCTACTTGGGTGGTGGTGCGTTCAAAGGGTGGCAGAACAGCCAAGATATCCTGTGCCTCAGCTAGTTCCTTGTCCCATTTCTCAATCATGCATTGTCTCATAGCAGTCTTGTAAATAGTTAAGAAAGCTGTGATAGTCAAGGTTTTGGGATCAAAGACTTTCTTAAAAGTAGGCTTGAAGTGTGCCTCGGGAGCTGGACCACCATTGCTGCTATCAAGTAAATTTATGCGCGGGGAGAACTCAGCTTCAGATTTGGAGGGAGGTTGTCTAGCCCACAGTTGTCAAACACTTTCTTCAAGGGTCTTCAGAGTTTTGGTGGTTCTGGCACCCATAGTGTTGGCTAGAGTGGTCTGTTGTTCAGTAACATCTAGGTGTTGTCCTTGGGTAGTGACAACAGTGGAGAGCTCAGCCAGTTGCAAAGTAAGGGATGGTCTCACTGATAGGCAAGGGGAAAATATGTTGTTTACTAAATCAATCAACTCACTCATCTCCTGCACGTCCCTGTCCAACTCAGTCTGGTCTTGTTTCAAATGGTCCACCTCATTAGCTAGGGCAATCAACTCTCTGGCACAGTGGATTTGAGGAGCCCCCGCCAAACCAGGACAACATCCATCCTCCTTGTTAACCCCTAGTGGGCTAGCAGCAGCCGTCACTACCTCACGTAAAGCAGCAACTTCTTGCTGTAGTTCAGCGACCTGAGCAGTCAGTGCAAGAACCTGTGGATCAGGTTGAGGCATTTCAGTAGGACATCCTTGGCTACAAGTGGAAGCACATTATTCCCGGATGGCTTCCCAGATTTACTGCTCTCTGTCCACCAGATCATCAGCAGGAGGAGAAGGCGGAACATCAGGTTTGGGAGTGGACAGCTCATTCACCTGACTCTGAAGTTTGGCAATAGCTGCGGCAGTGGTAGCTCTCTCTTGATCAAATTCCGCACTGAGCTCATTTAGACCTTGGGCTACAAGGTCAGCTACCTGTTGCAATTGCTCAAAGGAATAGACACTGAATGCATTGAACTGTTGCACTAGGCGCTCAAAGTTGGAGAGATAAGCGTTTAGGGTGGAGTCTACTTGAGTTTGCCAGGGTTGTTCTAACTGGTGAAACTCATGTAGTTGCTCCCTAACGTACTCAGGGATGGACTGGGACATTTACTTGATGGAATTGACTAGACGTGTTTGAGAGGTGACCAAATCACAATGATTATCAGATATCAGGGAGAACAGGGAATGAATCCACTGTTGGTAGGCAGCAAACTGGTCCCAATTATGGGTAAAAGCTGCTTGTAGAGACAAGATTTCTTGGACGTGGAGTCCCAACACCATCTGGTGGTGGGCCAAGGCATGCTGTACAAAGGATGACAGCAGTTGATCAGCAGAGCCAGCCGCTGAGAGGAGATGTTGTGGAAACTGAGGGGCCACAATTAACTCATAGTATTTGGCACAGCTAAACTGTAGTTGAAGGCAAGGGATGGCCCCGTCCTGAGCTATCCCAAGGACTACTGCCATGACTTGTTCTAAGTCAGGGGTACCCATGGGGTAAGCAACTAAGTGGGGACCATTCCCAAGGTTCAGTACAGTAGGGACAATAGGCAGGTCGGTGATGTCTTCCTCAATAAGAGGGCTGGTAATTTCAGGAGAGGTTGGCTCCCAAATAGGTGGAGGCAAGGGACCTGCAAACGTAGATGCAAAAGGGATAACTAAGGGGCTTACAGCCCCTGTAGTGAGCACCATTTTTGTTGTGTTCTGAGGCGCAGCACAGACACACAACGGGGAGTCCTAACCTTATGATTGGATTTGTACTAAGTCTCACTTAGATGACAGGGAAGGCAATTGTGTTTACCTTGCGGCCCTGGATGAATAGTCTCTACTAGGCGTGGCTAGAGAGAGGCGCAGAAGTACAGAGGACACAAAGACAAAAATGTGAATATAACTTAATTTTATTGGTGAATATGGAAATGTAATATATAGTGGTTGAGAATACCACAAAACACTACCAGGTTGGTAGGATCACTTGCCACAAGCATGAGTGGAGCAAGTGAGTAACGCAGAGTCAGGAAACCAAACAATCATATTTCCTGAAGCAGAAGACAGTTCATTTTGAGAGTCAAAAGCGAAAGCAAGAGATTTGTCTTTGAAATGGCCCAACAAAGGCAAAATTGAAACATGGTGAATGCTGTTATTCACAACAACCAACAAATCCATGCATTACAATTAATAAATGGAACATGAAATTACTGCTCATTAATTAGTTCCCTTCATCAAGCACCTCAATATGCACTTCACAATAATTACTATTCTAAACTTAAAGTGTATCCTAGAATAAGAGGGCCGTCATAAGAACTGTCATCTGTATTATGTCTAGAAGAGTCCAACATGGACTGGGCCACCAGGCCAAACACTCTAAGATAAAAGGGCCTTAGCCTATTGTATTAGAGTAGCTCTTATTAGTGTAACAATCATTTTGTGAACTAGTAGCCAACCACTGGCTAACTAGCCCTGGATAGTGGCCCAGGCAGGCAGCTGAAAAGAGATTCAGATGTGTGGCGTGTCTAGAACAAACACAGTAAGCCAAGGAAGTTGTCAAACAAGCTTCCACAAAATCCACCCTGAAAATGCCGGGCCGCCTGCTGTGTTGACCTAATGCTACTTCAATCTCTTCCTAGTGTTGTGAGCTAACTCAGATAAAATGTGGGCAGGCAGGCTACCTTAAAGCCAGTCCATTAGAATAAAAGACTGATGATTCCATATTGACTTGAAAATTGATCCAAGTCCTATTTCCTTAACATGGTCCTCTCTTAGACTTTATTAGTAGAGCAAAAGATGATACTGTTGTCATACAGTATAATTATCTATAGTAAAATATAGAGACAACCCATGAACCATATCCAGAAGTAGGAAGAACCATCTCAAACCCTTTGGGCTTTGGGCCCAGTCAGACTTGCTACTTCTACAGAAAACAACATATTCCAAACCACAGGTTATGCCAAAGTCACAGGCTCTCTGTACTTTCCTAATGTTAGAAGACTTAGGATATCATCTGGTGGATGATAAAATACCACAGTCTGCAGATTTCTGGCAAATATTAAAATTTAAATATTAATATTTAAAAAAAGTTTAATTGCAAGGGAATAAAATTTATTAGGGATATGCAACTTGCAAATGGAATGCAATTATTCTGGGGAATTATACCCCAAAATTAAATTTTTGGCTAAAGCATCTAACTGGATTCACATACTCTTCTGTAAGTGGTGGACAACCCTGGATGCAATTGATAGAGGGGTGGCACCTTGCATCCCAGTGGTTGCCAAACGCTTGATAAAAGGGAGGCGGGTGAGAAAATCAATTAGTAGATTTTTTTCCAGGAGGAACGTAGTACCCATACAGTAGTTTTAGAAGCTATGGCAACAACTGAAAATACTTCAGATTTAAACAAAATGATTTCAGATTTGAACAAAATCCAAGTCACGCAAGATTCAGGATTCAATTACTTTAAAAAATTTCAGTTAATAAATGAACTGTCAAACAAAAACAAAATTTCACTAGCCCATTATACAAAATTATATCAAACATCAAGCAGTGTAGTTCAAACCACAAACAAAATGAACTCACACAACAAGTGAGATAGATGGATGCTATGCTGGAGTATATTATAATCCAATCAGGATTCATATGAGGCAACAACAGAAGGACTAAAAAGAAACAAAATTGGAGCAATCTAGAAGCAAGATTCCACAAGCACAAAACAGAATGAACTCACACAAGATGTGTAGTATGAGTAGCCTAAAATAGAAAACTATCAATTTAACAGCCAATCAACAGCTAACCAATTTAGGAACAGAGGCATTTTATTCATTTTCATGGCTCCTGATTTGTGTAGAATGGTTTTGAGAACCTTACAAATATGGAATGGTAATTACAATAAAAATAAATCATTAAATTTAAAAATATCTACTTTTAGTGATTTTATCCTAGGTTTTTTTTCAATATGGTTTTCAACAGCAACATCTTCAATGACGCCAGCAGCCAAGCCAGCTTCAATGGAGGCAAGGCTCAGGACGTGGAGGCACCTGTTTATACTCAAGCCTTTGAGGCAGGTAATGAGGAAGCTGACCTGTACCTGACCACCGACCCCTATGGCTTTGACTTGTTCAGTAGTCACAGAGTGTCTAGCTCTGCCCCTGCTCCCGTACCCACCCCTGCACAAGCTGCCTGCTAACCAACCAATCAGGATGGCAACCTTCATTTGGAACATCTTCCTGCCGCTAGCCAACCTGCCCCTACAGCCAATCAGGCTTCAGCTCCCATAGCCCAGCGCTCCAAACAATAAATCATCACCACCCAAATTCTCCAGGAAATTGTGGCACTAAACCTACAGGGTCTGTCATGGGACCAGATTGCCACCCAGTTGCAATTTATCCAAGCTACTCTCATGCGGGAATTCAACAACCTGATGAACAGGGGGAATCTGATCAGGACAGCCAAGAAGCCAAAGAAGGCCCCCAAGTCCCAGATAACCGAGGCCTACCCAATAATGCTTGACCTTCTCCAGCAGGATCCCAAGCTTCCATTGACCCAGGTCCAGAAGCAACTTTCACACCACAACATATGGGTTTCAAAGCGCATGGTGCAGCTCTGGATGCACAGAAAGGTGGCTTCTGTACGGGTTCTTACCAATTTTACTGGCAACCAATGGGATGGCGCTGAGGATTCCCCATATGATATTGACATCAAGTCAACCCTGGTCTGATGCCTGACAAGTTTGTCAGATGACATCATTTTCATCTCTTACTATAAGCTATCCATAGCTTTTGACAATTTTGGCGCCCAAGGAAGAGCTGCCACACAAAAAGAGAGGAAGAAGGTCAAGAAGGGGACTTTTATTGGTGCATTTCTGGCTGTTTCAGCCAAGGGTTTTGTCTACTATCAGACAAACCCAGATTTCACTGATGGCTATGAGTACAGCCACATCCTTGGTGGATTACTTGACTCCTGGGATGGCTCAAATTCAAAGCACTGGGTTTTCTTGAGCCACCAGATGGAGGGTAGCTCCACCGCCCTTGAGGCCATTCAGGGATGTGAGCACCAGGCCTCAGTATACCCCGCCGGCCATGCAGACATCCATCTAGCTGATGTTGTCTTCTTTAACATTGGATCCACACTACGGGAGCACCGCCCTCAGGCTTTCAACAACCTCTATCTTGGGGACCTTGATCACAATTCTCTCTTTGGTCACCAACTGGTGGCAGACTTGTTTGCCCAAATTATCTTCCACATGAACATGGGCAACCAATCACCTAAGGATAAGCGCCTCCCACCCTGTGCCACAGCCACCTACCAGCTCATCCATCCAATGACAGACAAGGAATATCAACAACAGTATATGGTGGCCATCACGCACAATCCTCCTACCCCTACCCCTATCCCTGCCACCCCCCACCTTTTAGCCCCACCCACCCAATCCCAGACCCGCCAGGCCAGTGCTGCCTCTATGTCTTTCTTCCTGCGCTATTCTTCCTACTAGGCATCACTCTTCCTTACCCAATAAACCTCCTGTTACCAAACATTTTCTATTTATATTATCTTTTTGAATTTCAATTGTTCAGCTTCTCTTTGTTTATAGTTGGTTTTATTCTTTATGTTCAGCTTATTTCTATAAAATCATATATTTACTATGTCGTGTATCTAGATCCAGAACTTTTATTTTTAGTACCCAGACACAGCTTCTTGTGAAAATATTAACAAAAATTTGGTGATCAGCTAAATTTGAATTAGAAAATTATGTGTTAACTGTGTTTAGATAAAGTTGTTACTGATCTGAATTCAAAACCTTAATGATAAACTTAAAGCCAATCAGGAGCCAAGTGATAAAGTGATTGTTGTGACATAAAGGGTCATTCAATAATTCTTTGGTGTATGTGGGCTAATTAATATGATTGGCTAGATGTTTTGCCATTGTACGCCATTGCTGCTGTGGCACACAATAGCAAAAGATCCAGCCAATCATATTAATTAGCACACATACATCAAAGAATTATTGAATGACCCTTTAGGTCACAACAATTACTTTATCACTTGGCTCCTGATTGGCTTTAAGTTTATCATTAAGGTTTTGAATTCAGATCAGTAACAACTTTATCTAAACACATTTAACACATAATTTTCTAATTCAAATTTAGCTGATCACCAAATTGTTGTTAATATTTTTACAAGGGGCTGTGCAAAGCGCCAAAAATAATATGGCAATTAAGGAAACAATGCCAATACAAAGCAAACAACATATATTGAGATGAGTGTAAAACATATACAAAATGGGTAAAAAGATGGGATAATGTAGTAAATGGGAAAACAAAAAGGAATGAGCAAAGAGGCAACAGTATCAAAATAATACAGAATTTATTGGGACAAAAGCTATAAGAACATATGAAAAGGTTAGTAAAAAATTAATGAGAGAATTGGAGAAGCTTCTGAAGGATCTCAACTTGGTAATTGCCAAAATCAAAGACATTGACTGCAAGGTCAAAGCAAGAGTTAAGTCTGATGTCCTTGAAGGGGAAAAATTGAAAAGGTGTCTGCCAAGGCACTCATGGCCAAGATGCCAAACACCCCCAAAATAACAATTGAGCGTCTTCTTAACGCCCAAAAAACTGTAGTCAATGGCCTCCAGTTCAAGTTGTTTGCCCTCTCCACGCTGTCCATCTGGGTTGACAATCCTGAGATGTATGCACATCTCAAGCTAGCCAAGCATTCCAGAACAGAGGATAAAGAATCACTAGCATAACAGTTTGCGCTAAGAATGGCTAAGCCTGCTGAAGCCGCCGGCAAAGAGGAAACACAAGAAGATAACTAAGAAAATAAAATTAATAAAACTTTCAAAATACTTACCTTTTTTTAGAAAACATTGATGGTAAACTCCGCCAGGTCCTGGTCCCCTTTGTCCCCACCACGTTCTATGCTAACTACGCCAATCATGTGGCAAGCAAGCTCTATCTGTCCCCTCTGTCTTGCAGGAGCTCAAAGACAGAATTCACAAGTCTTTACCAACAACAAGGGATGCACTAGCCGGGCTGACACATTCTGAGGGGGCATCTGAGTGGGCAGTTACTGCCTACAAGGATGCCCAACTGGTCTGCCTTGACCTGGTGGTCCTCAGTGAAGTTTACTGTGTAAACTTCATTGAGCTTGTTTGGGACGTCCTGGAGATGCTCCCATTCAAGAATGTACCAGAGATAGGCAGGGCCCATGCAGCTGCTTGCTTCTGCTTTATGGTAGAGCATACACTCTTTTACCTGCTAGAGAACTTCAGGCGCGCGGTAGGAAAACTGGCTGTTGCAGATGCAACAGCCATAAAGAAGACCAAAATCCTCCTTGCTGACTTTAGGCTGGCCTGGAGTGCCAATGAGACGGGGGTCCCTCTAGCAATGGAGCTCACATTTGCCAAGACAAAGCATGAGAAGAATATTAGTACCATGTATAATAAGCTCTGTGAGTTTACAGAAGCCTTTGCTGGGCAAAGGCTTAATCTTGTTGTTTACTTGGGGTTCCTCTTTTACTTCAGGATGGCCACGTCTTTAGAGGACCTGGACGGGGTCCTCCTTGGGATTTACAAGTCCCAGCTCACCTTGGATGAGAAGAAGGTCCCCCCCCAGATATGACTTGGTGGACCATGTCATCCAAGACGCCCTAATCCTGGCTGGAATTTACGGGTTTGCAGCCCTGCCAGAGAAGCTGCTGCTTCACTCTTACATGACCCTACTCCCTTTCACCAGCAGGCAGGAGTATTTTAACCAGGTTGTATCCACCATCCATGGTGTGGCAGTGGAGGTTGTGTGCCACCTCCATTGCAGGGTGGGTACATACTGCTGAACCCATTATAGGTGCGCTTAAATTTTTCTATATATCAATAAACATCTTATATACTCTAGATTATTTTTATTATAAACAATTTTTTAAAGTCTTATTTTAGCAAGTAATATTTGCAAAATATATCCCAGGGAAGGTCTTAATAAAAGCATAATAATATATGTCAATAAAATCTACTTCTAATTTGTATACTTTACATTTAACTTTTTTAATTTTTTTTATATTTATTTGACAAAAGCAATATAAATATATTTGCATAATCCAGTATCAAGCGTTTGGGATACCCTTAGATGCCATAAAAAAAGTGATTATAAATAAATAAATTACTAACCTTCATTGATTACCCTGATGAATGTGATTGTGGGCTTGGAAACATCTAAATATAAAACGATAATTAATGAATCTTGAATAGTAAATTAGAGAATATAAAAAAGCCATACAAGCTAAGCCTTTAATTGATTAGCTGTTTGGAAAGGCACACAGGGATAAAAAAGCAGTGTGACCATAGAATTTGGCCACAGTCTCAGCTGGGAGGGTGTGAATCCTGGTTTGCAGCAAATTAAACAGGTCCTTGGTCCCAGTCAGGGTTCCTCACTTGACAACTTGCTTTAGCCACCCAAAGTCTTCCTCGGTGGGATTTAGGAAGAGCAAATAGGCAGGGAGGAGAGAAGGTGAAAATTTGCCGTGGCCAATTGCTGGGGGCCCACTGCAATGCTGGTGTCAATCATTGGGAATTCTTTGAGAATATCAGCCACCTTATGGAGACCAACATTGTCCAGCACAATTACGTTGGTAAAGCCTGGGCTTGTGCGCCTCAGGTGCTCCTGGACCAATCAGAGTAATGAAAAGAAGGTACAGCTGTTGTAGAAGCCCAGTATCATTTGATATAGATCAATACCAAGGGGATCAAGAAGAGCTATCATAGAGTACACAACAGACTGGACAGCCGTACGCCAGAACATGCTGTTCTTTTCTCCTTTGGGGACATACCCATACCCATTGCGCATTGACAAGGCAAATGATGATTTGTCAATGTAGTAGAATTTTGAATGTCTCCTTGGCTTTGAGAACAGTGTAAGCCTCTGTGTATTTTTTCTGGACATCAATGTTGGCTGGGCTATTCCAATTGTAGGGGGATACCCTGAGCTTTTTCCAGGAAAAGCACATTCCCTTGAGCAGATGGTAGTAAAAGGAAATTGAGGCCTCAACCCTAAAAGTAATTTAATCATGGCCTGTATATTTGCCAGTTCAAGATGGCAGTCCCGGGTTATCCACTGGTGGATTGCCCATTTGTGCTCCTTGGTGAGCATGGTAGAAACACGCAAGGATTTCTCTGTGGCAAGGATACAACCAGTGTTGATGAACTTGTGGAAGGTCTTGCTGGCGTACTTGGGATCCACCCCCAACAAGAGCAGCAGCCGCCTTGTAGTCACCAGATTCACACATTAGCTTAAGCAGGATGATGTATTTACTGTTGGGGATGCGCTTCTGAGCGGGCTTTTTAGCAGTGGGGATTGACTCGTTGACATTGGGCACAACACAGGGCATGGGCACCTTGGTATAAAATGCAGCAACCTTTTTGAGCACCAACTGTCCCTCTGGTTCTATAGAACTTGAGCTTGTTGTATTCTTGGTTGCCATCACTAATGTAGGGCTCATAGCTGGTGTCAAACACAGGCTTAACCTTCTCCATCATGGCTGACGGGACTGGCTCTTATTGGTATGCAGCGTCAAACACATAGGAGGTAAGTTCATCTCTTTGTTACTGACTTTCTTTGTAGTAGTGACCTTGGTTGGCTTCTGGGTCAGCTTGGGGACCCAAGAGTTTATGCTCTGCACCCTAGCAGCTTGTGCTCCTTGAACCGGCTGTGTCAGTGTAGCGTCACTATGGAACTCTCCTCTCCCGTCTCCTCCTTGAGTAGGCACTTGGGTTGCACTAACTCTATTCTTTGACCCGCGGGGGCAACTGCAACTGCAGCGCACAACAGGCACTTTGTTACTATGTTGTTATTTGCCTTTCATTTTAAAATTCAATAAAATACTAAATAAAATTCAACTAAGTTATACCCTGGTTTTAATTTTTGCTTTTAATCAGAATATGGTGATTTACTTAGAGTTTTACCCACCCAATATCCCAATTATAGATTATTATCTCTTAATTAGATGTTTTTGGTTTTACAACACCCATTTTTGAATACCTGAAGTAATTTCCACCCATTTCCCCAGATTTTACGCCAAATTAAGCACCCAACACAATATTTTTATAATTTATGTTTCAGATCTTGTGTCTTATTTTAGATACTTTGGTATCATTCATGATTACAATCCATTGCACACATTGCGTGAGTGATTTTGTTTATGTAGTGAGTTGCTATTGTGTTTTGTTTTTTGATTGAGTTTTGACTC